>JADNRV010000196.1:0-92145 GCA_015499995.1 Flammula alnicola | reverse complement strand
CATGCTGAGAAGCAGGATGTGTCTACAAAGTCAATGTGGAACGCGTCGTTGACATGTTTCCCAAAAGGTTCTCATTGGATTTAGCAGTCATGGGAATCCCGCGCCAAAATGTGGGTCACATTGCATTAAACAAAGGGTCAAACTTAGATATCCCTGTCCTTTGTACTACCGAACATTTTCGCCTTATGCTAGGATCGGTCACCGGTCCACTTTGTCGTGACACATGTCAAAATAAACCCTCACAGTTGAGGCCAAATTCATGTAATAATAGTACGCCACAGACCCCAGGGAACCAAACCCTCGTGGGGATGTGGCTGTGAGATGCATCCTCCACCAGCACTTGGCGGCTCCTGTGAAAAGAGACCAAAGTTTCCCATGTGTTGCTTGCTCTTAGAATATCCGCTCTATTAAGCTAAAAATCTAGAAGAAAAAAATCTAATATACGATGACAGGTCCGCGCTTCATAAACAAACGGCGGCCGACCTTCAAATAGAAGCTGCAAACTCACTGGCGGTGATATGCATGATAGAAAAATAATTGTGCATGCATATGCTAAGAGGCTCCTGACAGTCAGCAGCAGTTCTTGAGCTTGAAGAATAATATAGCTTACTTCGGAACCATCTCGCTTCCAACTGCAATAGACGCTGAAATGAGACCAACATAGCGATGAAGTCGAGACTTGACTCGGACTTGCGCTCACAGCCAGATGAGTCCCACCACTTGACAAGAGTGGATTTCACGGAATACTCGGCTGGTCCCCCGATACATGGAAGCGGAACTGAGCCCGAAGCATGAACAAGTGACCGGCCCTTGTATGAGTGAGGATGGCTTTGAGGAAACCCTCGATAGAAGCCCGAAGTAGCGAGGCCATTTTCTCATATGAGCATGCAGTGGAACTGGCTAACTGCCCCTAAGGCCCACACCGGTCCTCCAGCTGTCCAGATCCGTCACACAGCAAGACCTTCGCCATCATTGTACTACATGAATTGACTCCTGAAGTCCTGCGGTTCTCTTCTCTTCAGTGGTAAATTTAACTCACAGGAAACGATCGCCCACGCTATTCAATATGTTCCTTCTGAACTATCTTTATGTGAGGAAAATTGCCTTTCGTATCCTGCCGAAACACAAGGCCTGAAGTAGACGACTATACATTCCATCCCGTGGCAAGCCATCATCGGATGATCATAACATGGCAGACACGTGGGCCTTGGACCTATTCGACGCCAAGACAGAAGCTTAGATTCAAATCATCCGGTTATGCGCTTCCGGGGATCCTCTATGTTTTGGTACCTACTGCATTGGCCCCTGTCTGTCCGCTAAACCATCTGCGTTCATGGGATTCTGCATCGATGGTTAACCGGGAAAATTTTCGTAAGTGGTGGAATTGGAGTGGAAGTGAAATCATCCATTTCGACGGAGTGCGGCGTTAACATGCGCTAAAAATAAAGATATACAGCGCCTCGTATCTTTCTGAAATATGACTCAAAACAACGGTAAGGCAACAAAAAAACTAGGAAATTGGCTCGGCGACGAGATAACCAAAATGAGAATTCATTATCCTGTTTACACGAACAACCTTCCAGCCTGCCTTGGCTGCCAGCTCTGTATGATGAGAGAGTGTACGTTCTTGACCATTTAATAAAACCTGCATCTAGGTAAAGTTGAAATGCAGTGAAAAAAATATATTAAGAGGGGCACTTACTGTTATATCAATATAATAAGCATTGAACCCGGCTTTCCCTAAGTTATTCAGCAATGGCCGGGGACCATTAGAAGCTGTGGGGTCATGGACCGTCCCCGAGGTAGGCAGAGCGTCAGCTGGGCACGCATAAGGCATAATATAGTCTGCCAGGATGAGTCGCGTGGAGCTATTGGCTGCGGAACGAAGATTTCCCAATATCTTCACCACCAAGTCATCAGGCCAATCATGACAGACGGTCCTGACAAGGAAAACTGAAGCCCCATGGACTGGTTGAGGTGCAAAGAAGTCATGAACTATAGCTCTCTAAGCACTTCGTGAGAAATGACATTGGTCTAGAAGCGTACCCATGAAAGAGACGTGTCCTGTATTCAACGCCTCCGGATAATTCATCTTCCAATGCTGAAAAGTTGTTATGATTAGAGATCGAGCCTAATGAGATATGATGTACATGCCTCTGTGCCTTGATCAACGACATTTTGACGATCTTGGATGACGATTTGCAGTTCGGGGTGTGCACGTGCTAATATCATTGATGGGGCACCTAAGCCACCACCCACGTCCACAATGAATCCTTCATGAGGAATCGAAGCCCAATCAAAAGCTGCAAGGTGGCTGTTAATATTTTACAAGATCCATATACATATCAACATACCCTGGACAATAGTCTCCGGAGGATCCCACAATGAAGTTCCTTGAATGCAAGCTCCGTAAACGATTGAAACGATACTCGTTTCCCGCGTTCTCGAGCCAGGAAAAGTAGACCTGATCGGTGGACATTGCCTTCTGAAGGGCTGCGCTGGTTGCCGAAAACCCTTTACCGGTTTCTTTGTCTTCTAGATCCTCTAGTAAATAACTTGAAGCTTTGAAAACGTCGTCCGTGCTGTGAGACCATGGCAAACTTTGAGCAGTATGTTCGTTCCGGAAATTTTTAAATGCTTACAAAGTTCCAATGTAGCCCGCAGCCGCTGCAGCTGCATCGTTATACTTCGATGCAGGACTGCAATCAACATTGATTAGTAGCGAAATTGAGGTGGGAAGGGAGTACTCACTTGGAGCGGATTTCTTCAGATGTCTTGTTGGTGCTAAAATACGAAGAAATTCGGTTGTTTGCGAATACGTCTGGTCGAACTTCTCGGAAGATGTGATGGGTAGCCAGGACCCTCAGAATGCGTGCTACACATTATACTGGCGATCAGTGATATATACAAGCATCCAAACGGAATATCTCGTACCCAGTTTAGTTGGTTCTATGTCAACCTTCTTAGCGATATCAACGACGTTTAGTCCGGGGGTACCCGCCTCCTTGAGAACTTCTGGAATGTTAAACTTTTCTGCTACGCGAAGGCAAGAGGATAGGTGGTACTGGCGGATTTAAAGAAAGGGACATTAGTGAATTATCTGGCATATAATGTCAAATTTCCCCTACCGCGCTGGAAGCGTCTGCGAGATTAAGAAACGGGTGACGAACAGTGCATAAAATCTGGTAGGACGCAGAAATAACCAAGTCGATCGTTTTTCGTACGTCAGGCTCTAAGGCCAACAGTTCTGCTTCAGTATTTCCACCATACGGCTCGTCGAGAGACGGAAATCGCAGGGACTTTGACTCATAAGCAGCTTCAAGGGCATCGAGAGAGTCATTCAGGATGGTGCGCAAGAGTCTGATGTCTTGCAATGCCATGTTTGGGTTGTCCTTAATGCGTGAATGCAATTTATGAACATCGGTCTCACTGAATTAAGTTGTATGCGCACCTGCAAAGTTCTACCCGTAACTCTCACGACGACCGACTTCGTAACACCGGGATCTGACTCTCGATGATGTGCATCCAGAAAGAACCATGTACGAGTAGAATTGATGTAGCAGAGGTCCTGTGGTGATACAAATTTCTTATTTTTAACCGGAAGTCCATGGGAAGCAGCCAGAGAGTCGGAAAGGGTTTCTTGAGACCGGAGGAGTGGGACTTATGGTCGCCTGCTCGTCCGAGGAGTAAGGCCAGCGTCACGGTTCGCCAGTTCGAAGTTCTGTGTAGAGTCTATGGCACGTGCCAATTGAAATTGAGCGTGCGCCATCTTAGATCTCCTTTTTCTCATACTTTGTCCTTAACGTTCCCCCATTTCTTTCCCGGTGGACACCTACTGATATCTCATGTCTGAGATAAACGCTATGCAGGAAATTATAAAGATTCCACATACTCAAATATTCGCCTCAAGCGAGTCTCTTGTTCCTCATTCGCACCTCCAAGTCCCCGAAATCCAGAACGGACAAGATGGCACCACCGATCCATGGCACTGCCAACGGAACTCTCGAAATCACCACGCTCGCAGATCTAATCATTTCGTCTGTACAGGAAGTTGTTAACGAATATCAGACGAATGGTCATGTTGTACCATCCTTGCATTCAACCGAACCTGGACCATTTGACGCGCCTCATCTCGTGTCTGCGAAGCTAGCGAAAGCGATTCAAACGATCGAGGCCGCCTGCGCTCAACTCAGCTTCGCCGTTGCAAATCCAGGGCATGTAATTGCAAACGTAAGTTGATTGTCAGCGTATGCCATGTAGTTCTTACATAATTTTTCCTCAGAAAGCTTATGGGGTGCGTAAAGAATGCACAGTTGAAGTGCCGTCACAACTTATAATGGTATATAGTACGAGGAACCTGCTTGCATGCAAGTTGTCACAAGCGCAAAGATTGCAGACATGTTACTAGGAAAACCAGATGGACTACCGGTGGATGAATTAGCAAAACGATCTGGACTGGACATCGGGAAACTTGGTCGGGTTCTGCGGTTACTGGCAACGAAGCATTGCTTCGAGGAGGGTTAGCATCCATATCCATTAGCTGACTTTTTTAAAGTCTCACAAGACACGTTTTCAGTCAAGCCCGATGTATTTTCCAACAATAGGCTTAGTATGCAACTTGTTTCGACAAATCCCGTCGCTAGCCTGGTTGGAGTTATGTGCGTTGCTGAGCGCTTTGATATTTACGTTATATTCATGTTAAATCCTTAGGACCGACGAAGCTTTCAAAGCGTCCGCTTTTCTGAACGACACACTTGCAGACCCAAAGACAGCCTTGTCAAGCTCAGCAGATGACAGCCCCTTCCAGCGTGCTCACGGGACTTCCTTCTTCGGGTTCTACGACACCGTACGTAAAACATGTCGGTCGACATTCGGTTATTCTACTAAGAGTTGCGTATAGCCCATAGGAGAGAAAGTCAGAGATGTGAGAGACAACGATGTCCGGAAGATATTATGTCCCAGCTAATGCTTAATCCCTAGCGTTTCGCGCAGAGTATGGTGGGCTGGGGTGAGGTCACGGGAAGATCGATGCTTCCGAAAGGTGAAGCTATGATTTACGATTGTGAATCTTTCCCTGGCCATTTGACAATTTGCGTTCTAGTTTTCGCGTGGGACAAAGTGCCTACTGATTCAATTATTTGCGACGTCGGCGGTGGAAATGGACATGCTACGCTGGGACTTATCAAAGCATTCCCTCACCTGAAGATCGTATTGCAAGATATGCCTGCCGTGGTTCAACAAGGAAGAGATGTGAGTATAAAAGAAATTTATTCCACTACCCGACTTGAATGGGTTTGTTAGTATTGGAAGGTTGAATATCCGGAGGCTATCGAGAAGCAACGCGTTCGGTTTGTTTCCATTGACTTCTTCAATGATCAACCTGTCCCAAATTGCGATTTCTACTACGTGAGTCCCACTATTCGAACCGTCATGTACCCACTCTCACCTCAAAAACTGCAGTTGCGACATGTTTTGTGATTACTTTAAACGATTTTGTTTGATAAATTGCGATCTAACGGTCATTTTCACTCTAGACACGATTGGCCAACCGCAGAAAGCCTTAAGATCCTTGGGAACATACGCAAGGCCATGGGCCCTTCTAGCCGCCTCCTCATCCGTGAGTGAACAAAAGAAACCCCATCACAGTTTTCCAATACTTACTAGGGAATAATTATTTAGACGAGTTGGTCCTTCAACACGCGGTTAGGGATCCTTCTGGTTCGGCTCTTTTGGAGCAGGTCAGAATGCAGACACCCTTACATCCACACTTTGGATTGACAGCGAATCTATATAACAATACAGGCCCCGGAACCCCTTCTTGCGAATTACGGAATGGCCCGTATTCGTCTGTATAATCAAGATCTCAACATGATGACGCTTTTGAACGCCAAGGAACGCACGTTACAAGAATTCATTGAGCTGGGGTATGTTCGAATTTTTCCCATGTCGTGAAGTCTACTTTTGGCTAACAAACCAAAATATGTGCTGCAGGGAGAAGAGCGGATTCAAATTCGAGAAACTGTGGGATTCGGGAGAGGCTGGACTCGTCGAATTCAGTCCGGCATGATTCTCTGATAAATTATGGTGAAAGATGAGCCGATGGTCCTGAGAGAGCTAGGGATATACATAGAGAAACGAACCCCTGAATTTGGAATCGCCTACATGATATGTAACGTTGTAGTTTGTGCTGCCTATCTGTTCCGGGATAAACTTTGTCAGAAATAACTCGAGCGTCGAACGTGGTTCAACGTTAATTCGACATCAAGACAATCGACTTTTAGACTACATCTCACGACGATCAAAGCGTGTCTCTTTCCCCCAGTCCGCGTATTGGTTGTAAACATCGCCGCAATACCAACAGATACCAACCCCCACCCAGAACAGCCTCCAAACTTTGCACAAGGGATGGACCTCACAAACCGTAAGCCCATAGACTTATTGTCCACGCGCAGACAACCACAGGCCCGTCTGCACCCGCACCTTCACGGCATGTTTGGCACATAGGCGCCCATTCACAAGTGTGTCGGCGATTGTGCGTGTAACTATGACTCAGCGTCGTTGGACCAATTCCCGCCGGATTCACTGCGCTTTCAACCATGGCGCACAGTCGTGCTATCCGCACTAGGTTCGGTGCTGTTCGAGGGAGGAACACTTAAGTATTGCGGTCTAGCACTGCGACATCCATATTGACGCCCGACATGTATACGCTATCAAACTCCGCACAATTTTCTACCGCGTGAGCGTCTCTGTCTGCATCTTCATAGGCTTTCATAGTCTGGTCATCGTCGTCCTCTCCTTATCAGCCATGCTCTGCATAGTACCATCAGATGCCCGTGTTCCATTTAGAGTATCAACGTAAAGTACATGCTTTAGCAGATGGCGGCAGGGCTACTCTTTTAAGCAGAGCCGTGGACGGAGTATTACCAATGACGAGTTAGAGCGCTCTATTGAAAGGAAATCTCGGACAGAACAAGTGTGTCTTCCTTATGTTAGAAAAAAAGCCACGAGTAAGAAGCGCTCGAATGAGACTCGCACTTTTTCTCATGGACGGTACCGGTGATGTAGTGTTGGACGCCGGAGAACCAGATGGACGTATGATACCGGATTCAGATTACTGACGGACGCATGTCAGTAGTATCATCGGA
The DNA here is from genome assembly GCA_015499995.1 of Flammula alnicola. Taxonomy (NCBI): domain Eukaryota; kingdom Fungi; phylum Basidiomycota; class Agaricomycetes; order Agaricales; family Strophariaceae; genus Flammula; species Flammula alnicola. The sequence goes on along the minus strand of JADNRV010000196.1, from coordinate 85,000 downwards.
GCTGGGGCGCAGGCTCGCTTCTTGATAAATTCATCGGGGCTTCTACCATTTTTCCACTCCATCTTTCGAATTTGATCTGTCTAGGCAAGAGACATCATCTTATTTTAGCGTACATGAGAACTCACCAGAAGAGGGCGTTTCTTCAGACTGTGAAGCGCCACTTATGGTTTCTTTCTCTCAGTCTGGTCCCGAGGATTCAGGACCTTGGTTTGCGCAGCTGATTGATGTTTGAAATTGTGGACACACCTTCATGATCATTATGGAAACTATGGTTCAGCATCAGTACAGCATGTTTGAGTGCGTACCAGTGATTTTCCCACGCCTTTCTCATCTTTCCTTGCCCTTTCCATGGCATTACTTAACCCACCTCGATTCTCGTTTGATGCATACTGGTCTCTGATATAAACCCTACTTATGCGTAAATTTATAAAGCTTCCACAATACCGCCGTAATCCCAAATCTCCCCAATCTGACAAGATGACAGCACCAACAAATGGCCTTCCAAACGGAACTATCGAGGTCACCATGCTCGCAGATCTAATTGTTGCGTCAGTGCAGGAAGTTGTTAAGGAATATCAAACGTCCGGTTATGCCGTGCCATCCTTGCATTCAACCGAACCTGGACCTTTCGACGCGCCTCATCTTGTGTCTGCGAGGCTGGCGAAAGCGATTCAAACCATTGAGGCCGCCTGCGCTCAACTGAGCTTCACCGTTGCAAATCCAGGACATGTAATTGCAAACGTAAGTTGATTGTCAGCGTATGCTATGTAATTCTTATATAACTTTCCCTCAGAAAGTTTATGGGGTGCGTAAAGATTGCACAGTGGAAGTCGGAAACGACTTATAATGGTATATAGTACGAGGAACCTGCGTGCATGCTCGTTGTCACGAACGCAAAAATTGCAGACATGCTACTCGGAAAACCAGACGGATTACCGGTGGATGAATTAGCAAAACGATCTGGACTCGACGTCGGCAAACTTGGCCGGATTCTTCGAATGCTGGCGACGAAGCACTGCTTCGAAGAAGGTCAGCACGGCCCTACATTCATGAGCAAAACTTCAAAATTTGATGAGATATGTTTTCAGTCAAGCCTGATGTTTTCGCCAACAATCGGCTTAGTATGCAATTAGTTTCTACGAACCCCGTTGCTGGTCTGGTTGGACACATGTCAGTTACTGGGTATTTTTATTTGCGTCTTATTGATTTTAAATTTCTAGGGCGGACGAAGCATTCAAAGCCGGCGCTTTCCTAAACGAAACACTGACAGATCCAAAGACAGCGTCGTCAGCCTTACCGGATGATACCCCATTCCAGCGTGTTCATGGCGCTTCCTTGTTTGGTTTCTACGACACTGTAAGTGAGACGCATCCCCATTATTGAGTTATTCTAACAGATGCTGCTTGTAAGCCCATCGGAGAGAAAGTCAGAGATGTGAGAGAGAATGATCTGCAAACATATTAGTCATGAGCTAATACATGTCTCAGCGGTTTGCACAAGCTATGGTAGGATGGGGTGAGGTCACTGGAAGATCTATGCTTCCAAAAAGTAAACGCGATATAATCTCCTGCTGTGATACATTTTCCTAATAATTTTCATTCCAGTCTACCCATGGGACAAAGTACCCACCGATGCCACAATTTGTGATATTGGCGGTGGAAACGGGCATGCCACCCTCGGAGTTATCAAGGCATTCCCTCACCTGAAGGTAGTATTGCAAGATACCCCTGCCGTGGTTCAACAAGGAAAAGATGTGAGTACGGACTTGATGGAAATTATCACAAACGCTCAACTGAAGATGGGCATTATTAGTATTGGAGCGCTGAATATCCGGACGCTGTCCAGAAGCAACGTATTAACTTCGTCCCCATAGACTTCTTCGCTGATCAACCTGTCCCAAATGGCGATTTCTACTACGTGAGTAACGCCATTCACATATTTATATAACCGTTCTCACATCACCATCTCCAAACTGCAGTTGCGACATGTTCTGTGATTAATTTGAATGGTACTATTCGAGAAGTTGCGATCTAACGTTCATTTTCATTTTAGACACGATTGGCCGACCGCAGAAAGCTTAAAGATCCTCGGGAACATACGCAAAGTCATGAGCCCCTCCAGCCGTCTCCTCATCCGTTAGTGAAGAAAACAAACATCATCACGATTGCACAATACTTATTACACAATATTTATTTAGACGAGTTGGTCCTTCAACACGCGGTTAGAGATCCTTCCGGTTCGATAGAGCAGGTCAGAATGCAGCAACATTGTTGTTCGGCCTCTTGACTGACGAGTCTCAAAAAAACAATTACAGGCTCCGGAACCTCTCCTTGCGAACTACGGAATGGGCCGCCTTCGCCTTTACCAACAAGACCTTAATATGATGATTCTTTTGAATGCCAAGGAACGCACGTTACAAGAATTCATTGAACTTGGGTGTGTCCAAATTTCTTCCATTCCATGAGGTCTACTTTTCGCTGAAGAGCCAAAATTCATCCGGCAGAGAGAAAAGTGGATTCAAATTCGAGAAACTTTGGGATTCAGGAGAGGTTGGACTCGTTGAATTTAGTGCAGCATGATTATCCGATGGCATCATGGTTGATATCGACGTTTGATAACGTTCGCGCTGGTTTCTTGGTATTTCTATTGGAGTGTCAGTTTCGAAAACTAAGGCCTCAGCAACATCGTAGTCTATAACTCGCTGTCCTAGCCACTTGTGCAATAGATCATACGACCAATTCTGTCATTCAAACGACTCTGCGAAACGAGCTCGGGTCTGATGTAACGGTTATCACAGTTGCTCACCGCCTGCGCACGATCATGGATACAGACAAAATTGTGAGTTCCATGCGCTTCCAATGTGTACAATTCATCAACATTTATTGCAGTTGGTATTGGACAATTGTCGAATGGTGCGTTCGAGTTTGATATGCCTTTCAGACAGTAAACGATTGAACAGCCAATTGACTATGGTGCAGGCTGAATTTGATTCTCCAAAGAACCTTCTTCAAAGGAAGGGAGGAAAGTTTAAATCGCTAGTAGACGAGAGCGGGGATAGAAATGTGCTATATGCTATGCATGCTGAAAAGAGTTAAATTAGCGCAAGTCGTCGAACTCTATGTACCCTTTTGACTCCAGTGCTGGTGTGTTTCTTGAAACGAGTGCAAGTTGCTCAATCTCCGTGGTCTTGACGATACCCACGTTGGTCTTTTAGCCACCGTCCATCTCTTGATGTTTCTGATGGGTCCCGGGTTTGGATTTAAGGTCTTAGCTATGTACACAAAACTGGCCTCACAGGTTAACAAAATTTGCCAGATCAGTGGGCATCAACGTTGCATCAACTTTGGGGACTGAGATCTTTTCCCAGAACATCACGCTCGATAACCCACGCGAGAACATGCCAACCAAAATTCAGACCCACTTTCCTCGGACCATCCTAAGGGACCGAGGTCGCACTCAGCGCATGTTAGGAGTTTTATTCTCCTTCCTATTGACGAGAGTGGTGTCAATCGATGTGAAGAAAGAACAAGTGGGAGAAAGTGTTCCGAACCTGATTCAGCGAGTGGCTGGACCGGACGAGTAAATCCGATATTCTCAAAGGCCATAGGCGATGGTGTAATTAGCCACCATTGAGCAGTCTCGGGAGGACTTGGAAGTATTGGAAGATGCGGATTTGGAAGATTTCCTGTGGGCTCAATCTGTGGCTGTGAAATTAATAAGTGGAATCTGGGGCATGCAAGGACAACTTGCCTGGACACTGGCTCTTTCGACCCATTTTCCGACGCCTTTCTTTAGTATTAGACTTCCACAGTCAGCTCGCGGACACAGCAAATCAAATTTGTTGACCGAGGTGCCCACCGCCTCGCTTTCTGGCACAAGCACCTCTGAAAGTCCGTTAGGAAAATCGGAAAGTAACCTTGAAGAGGGTACATCCCTCCGACGCTGCAAGGCCTCCAAAACTCCTGGCGGTATTTGCTGGTCTCCCTGAAGCATTTGAACAGGAGATTCCGTTGTCGATTTGAGTGGCGAGGTCAGAATTCTCCGCATCTCAAACCACGGTAAGGAGCCATGCACGACACTGCTCTTGCCTGCGTTCTCGAACCCGGCCTTCTCGTAAAAAGGTACAAGATCGTCATGTGCGATAAGCAGAACGCGTTCCCAAGTCGCAGTACCCTCTGACCTAGCCCTTTCTAGACGCACGAAGTATTCCTTCAGCAGCGCGAGCCCAACACCTTTGCTCCGGTATGAAGGAGCGACGCATACGGAATGGATGCACACGGAAGAAGAATCGGGGACATGCTTTGTCATGGTGTCGTGTGTCAAAGATGATTCTGGGGATTGGGTGGCGCACACGTATCCTATCAGTGTTCGCGATTCCGTTCCAGATTGGTAGGCGCCGAGGAAGAGTTGCGGTGCATGAGACTGGCGGAATCTGAAGTTCATCAGAAGATTCGTCTGATTAATTGGAATAGCATAGGAGTACCTAAAGGTGGTTTCTGTGCCAGCCTCTTCTGGCGTAAACCCTGCGAAGAGGTCAAAAGCTTCAGAACACAGCGATGAGGAGGTCGCGTACCTGCTCGTTCAAGTTCAAGAGCAGCGCTCAGATCTTCGGCAGGGACATAATCGAAGATAATATCAGACATAGAAGGCACTCGAGTATGAGATTGCGCTGTCGACCTCTTGCCGCTAGAGTACTTAGCGACAATGTAGGACAAGTCGAAGTGAAGGCTGTCAACTACGTGATTAATCATGATTACCTAAAAGAAAGCCCCTATTTATTACTAAGCAACGCGCAATGCACACTTGTCTTCCTTGTTGGCTATTTCTCCAGGTTTTTCCTACAATCACTCGATAATTAATTTCATGGATCATTGATACGCATCCTAATGAAATTGATCTCGAACGATTTTAGAGCAAAAATGCACACATAATTTCTTAGAAGGTACTGATGCGTTTCTTCAAACCAGCCGAAGTCTCGAATGAAGCGAGCACGCGACCAGCATACACCACCTTTACGGGCCGTTGCCTCACGTTTGTGCCTACATCCACGCTAAAAGTCGCGCTGGTAGGCCTTCCCTTGCTCCATTTCAGGTCAACCGTTATGCCACCTCTGACTCGCGCGCCCCGGATTGACCCCGAGGGCCATTGCGGAGGAAGGGCTGGAAGAAGCGTGATAACGAGCGGGGTGTTAAGGCTTGCTATGTCTGGTGCTTGGAGGAGTCCATTCTGCCAAAATTCGTGAGGTTTATGATCATGTCTATTGCGAAAACACACTCACCATGACCGCTGCCGGGAATCCAAAGTTTGCGTCAATCTGGAAAATTGGGTCGGGGTCGTAGGGATTATACAAGCTAAAGAGGTTTGCGCCAAAGTTCTCGTGCATCGCAAACTAGAACGGGCCGAGGTTATTTTCAGCGAGCAGGCTCACAACGGTATGAAGGAAACTTACTGAGAGCTCGTGATAGAACTCAGAACTGTTCCCAAATTGAGCCCATGCGGCTGCACGCCACGCTTTCTCCCATCCGGAGTCTGCGTCTGGCCCTGTTCCATTGCCACGATGAATAAGGCTGACGCTGGCGGCCGTCAAAATCTGATCCTTTGTATATTTTTTTGCAGGTCCATTCCCTTGGACAGAGGGGATGGATCGAAGTTGGTAATGGCATAGCCAGGGTATAATCCAACGAGATGGGAGAGATGACGGTGCGTATCCGTAGGAGAATCTTTCTCGACTTTCCATTCTGATACAAGGCGGAATTAACAATGATCGGAAAAGTCAAAGGATGTTTACAAACCTTGAAGTTGACCCCAGGAACCGATTTTAAGACCTTTGTCCATCTGTGCGCGCTTTGCTTGTACTTCTGTAAGACGTAGCAGGGTATTAGGTCACAGCCAAGAAAACAGCTTGGATCAGCCTCACCAGCAAGGAACTCTACATCTAAATCTCCAGAAGCTGCGAAACCCTTCTCAACGGCATTGAAGAGCTGCCATATCATTTGTTGGGCATGGGCACACCCTGGGTATCAAACCGAAAGAACGCTGTCAGAAAAGGTACGGAAAGGATGGAAGGAAAACGCGAATGTAAAAAAATCAAAGCAGTGCGTACCTAAAGTAATGGGTACCTGTTCTGGCGAATTACAAGGATTTACAACCAACGTCGAATCATTGAAATGAAGGTCCGGAATCAGTTTATCGAGATGGAAGCTGGCTACTCCCTGCAGGTTTTCTTCAGCGAAATTTAGAATGATGCAACTAAGAGTAACATGCCTTAACCAGAGGCCACCCTTGTGATTTCCACCAATCGACGTCGTTGGTATGATCGAAGTGGTCCCAAACATGGAACATCTACTTTATGAATCAGAACCTCGCCCTAAAAGGTGGATTATTTCAGTTACATACCATCCACACCGCGGACTCTGTGTTACTTCTACGTAAATAGGAGCTAGAGTTCAAGAGAAACTGCTCACGTACCAGGATAGTTTGCCCATTCTGCAGTGTTACCTCCACCTTTCATTCCTGTGTGCCCGAAAATCTTATAATAGACACCTGGTTCAGAATGCGAAGACACTGGAGCTTACTGACCAACTCACGTTCATCTTGAAGAAAGGAAGAAGTAAAATCAGTTCAGTAACAATTCTTAATAGGTCGATCAACAGACCTCATCGTGTGTGACCCATCCACGGGAGATATTGTATAATACCCGTGCTGTTTCTGCACCGCGGGGTGCCCACGTTTTCTAGCCCCGAGAACAGTCAATTCTGCACAGATTTGTGGGATCCTGGAGACTCACTGCGAAGTAATCGAACAACGGGACTGTTAAATTACTCAATCCCGTCATTTCGGCGATCCAATAGTTCATTTGAATGTTAATATTCGAGTCTGTTAAGGAGTGTCGTAAGTGGAAGCGCGGCTATGGGAAAAAGCCTTACGGTAGTCTGGTATTAGAAAGTAAGCATAAAGGACATTCGAGGCAGTGGTCAGATCAAAAGTACTTACCGGCACTCCAAGCGTTACCTACTCCATTAGCCCATTTTCCCTGGAGATTTGCAGGAAGAAGGCCACGGGAGCTGCTGACAAGCAAGTATCGGCCGTAGTTAAACAAGACCCAGTCCAGATAAGCATTAGTACTTGCGGGACCATCGATACTGTATTGTGCCTTGAGCACATCGGTCGGCTGGTCGAGAGCAGGTGTTTGGCCAAGATCAAGGGCGAAAGGCGCAGATAGGGTATCGCGTATATCCGCGGTGTGTTGATTCAGCAGAGCTTCATAGTCAGACAAACCTTGGGTGTCTGCCCCGAGGAGTTTCGTGACGGGGTCTGTACCGCGGAATGTAAAATTATGCGCAGCGTCTCCCGCGTTCATGTCGTATTCGGTATCGCCCATCCATGTAACCCACGCGTCATTCGTTGCACTTGTGGCAGAGGACAAAAGTTGGATTGTAGCATTTGGAGGGAATCCAAATGGAACAGGTTGTTGTATGCACTGGAAGTTAGCGCTGGGAGACGAAGAGAATGCGCGCAAGACGAGGGCGTATGCCATGCCAGGAGGAGACTCGGAAACAAATCCATTAACGAGCATTGAGTTCTTAGACAAGCATGTCACGTTAGGTGCGGGGAGACCCGCTTCCAAGTCTGCGGTGAATGCATAAGTCAGATCTGGGAGTGCTTTCGAGTTGGAGGTAGTAATGTGCTCGACACAAGCCCGAGTCGGGTTTGAGCAAAAGCTTGTGCTGTTTTTAGGACATTAAAATTTTTGAAATACGACGAAGAATATTTTGAATTCACCGAAGTAGGTTGGCACCGTTCTGTGTCCACGCGGTTCCAGCGAGAGCTTGGTCCATATCCAGCCATCGGGCATAGTTAGTCACTTCGCCTGTTACGTTCAAAGAAGAAAGAAGATGCCCTGCGCCAGCGTATGAACCTACAAGAATAAAACCGATTGGTTTGTGTAGTCAGAGCAGCGAGTTTGACGAACCATATTGTCCCTGGTCGGTTGCAAGCGCTTCAATATCTAATCGTTTTTTTATGGACACGATGTGAACTTCAGACGTGAGAAGTGGGGGCAGTAAGAACCATTCTTACTGTCAATGTCACCAGTTGGGCTTTGGAATATAGTTTCGCGAATCTGCTGCATAATTTGAGCTGTCGCAAATTTCTCCGACGGTTGTTTGTTGCCCCCGTTGTACGACTAGGTCAAGAGTAAGTCAGTATTCGGATAATCAACCACATGAGATGATATACCGGGTCAGCGAAGGGCCCGCCAGACCAGAGGGATTCTACATTGAGCTGAGTCGTTTCTTGAGTCGTTCCTCCGGGTACCATTGCTATGGCGTAGACTCAGAAAAGTAGACGAATTCAAAAGAGAGATGATTTACCGGCGAGATAACCATTCCCAATCGGAAGCCATCCACGAGACCAGACGCCTCCAGGTTGGGTGAACCACAAGCCATTTCCAGATTTTGGGAACGCTTGTGGAGCAGAAAGTGCGGGGTGAAAAACGACAAACAACAACTGTGCGAGCTGGAGAAAAGCACGAGCTGTCCACATCGTAAGGAGCCAGGAGTGCCAGCAAAGAGACTGCCACGCAAAGGTTCTTAGGGCATCCATTATAAATGTACTGGAAGGAGACGCACGGACGAGGTTCACATGATGGAACAAAGACGACAAAAAATGCGGGGGCCTGCACCGTGCTCAACGCCCGATGGGATTGCGGACCCGCTTGACCTCTCCACGTGCACCATGGGGGTAAAGAAGTCGAGTAGAAAACATGACACTGAGTCTAAACTGTGTATAGTAGTAGAAGTAGGCACAGAAGTGTTGGGTCCGATGAAAGATTCCGGAAATAAAATGCCTGAAAAAGGGCTTCAACCTTTATATTCATCCCTCTCAATCTTCCACGAGCATTAATGGGGTAGTGGTAACCTGGGTCGTTGCCATTGTAAGCTCGACCCGCCGGGGGTTCGATTCCCTCTTAATGCACTAAATGCGGACCTCGTATGTTTTTTAATTTTTATTAAGCGTGATATTTTCAATTGAGGTTCGGCACGAGTCTTCTTGCAGTCAGTGATTGTGCTGCTGTAAGAAGTAGAGCTTTTTCTTTCGTTTCAACTCGGAGTTGCGCACAAAAGAAATAAAATAGTACTAGTAAGAGAGATACAGTGGACGTGCAACTTCAAGCTCAAGTTCTCCCCCGATCTCGGCCTTGCAAGTCCAATAGCAACCCAAGATAAACATGCATTTATTAATCACGAGTCTGAACTCCACACGCCGAATAATCCAGCTCCAGCAACCTACTCAATTCCTCAGGGTTGTTCTCGTCCCATGGGACAGCTTGAATATCAAGAAGGATAGCACCCCTAGGAGAAATAATGAAGTTTCTAGGATGAACGTCCCCATGGCGCAGTCCTTGCGGTTGTACTCTGCGAGAACGTTCAAGCAAGCAGGGATATCTTCCTCAGTAGGGTGATGACCTTCGACCCAGTCCAGAATTATTCCGATAACCCTCCCATTCCGTTGCAAGTGGCCGAGGAATTTGGGCAGGAAGTTGCAGTTGGAAAGTCGGCGTATGCCTCGGACTCACTCGCGATATATTGCTGCATCTCGGGCCACGAGAATGTCTTCGCGACGGCCTTTGTCCCATCTATCTCACAGGTCCACAACCATTGACGGACAAACCGTTTCCGATTAATGAGGGCAAGCTCGTCTATCACAACTGGATGCCACTGTTCGATTTCTGGGATGCGCTCGGCGAGAAGGTGAACTTTTGTACGCCATTGTCGTCACTTCGGAGCTCGACAGTCGTCCGGACTCGACGTCGCGATGCCCGTCCCTCCAGAGTAGCGCATCATCTGGACAACCCACTCGGGCATTTCTCGAAGAAGGAGTTGGTTTAGCCATGTGCTCTTCCTTTCAAAGGTATCTTCAGAGGAATCTGGCTTGACCCAGAATCGAAATTCGAAATAGGTGATTCCTACCCGCAAGTTTGTCTCCCATCTTCCTGAGTCGTTGGAGTCGGAAGGATCACTGCCTTCGATTGAAGTGATCTCCCAGTTCGGAAGTGGGAAGTTCTCAAGAGACGGAAGGGAGGGCAAGATTGATGGCGGTTTGTTTTCGAGCAGTATGTTTACGTAGTGCTGGATCCACTCACGATTCTGAGAGAAGGATTAGTTTTATTTACGAAATCGCCAAAGCATAAAACGTGAGGTGAGGTGATGAACTGACATTGTAGCAGCCTGATGGGAGGTGAATGTCGCAGGAACCAAGGGGCGGCAATCCAATTCTCGATAGCGGCGCCAGAACGTATGGAACAAATGAGCCTGAGAGACTAGGATCGAGAAGGAACCTTCGGCATGCTTTATATATTAATCGACCGAGGCTTTCGCATGATGAATGGAGGTCTCTATGGCTAGATGGAATTTCGCCTGCCTGGATTATAGCGGCACAAACAGTATAATGGCTATCCGATCTAACAGTGGTGTCGATCAGCAATAAGTACTAAGTATGCATTGAAACTTACGATATCTCCGGTGTGCGTGTGAATATGGATACCGTAGGAGGTCGTCCATGACTGAATCTTAGGAATAAAAATCTTGACGCAGGTCGTTCTGTGACTGAGGAGAGTGTTCTAAAATTTCGTGGCCTGAAAATCTGACAGAGACTCTTCGGGTCCGGAGGCGTATCTAGCAAACAAATAAGTGCCTTTAGTAATTCACCTTGGGGAAATGCTTGTGTGTTGTGGATGAAAGACTTACAATCCAAGAACTCGACCATCACCGTTCGAGGAAGACGAGATCAGGATCTTCCGTGCGTAGTCGGGATTATGGTGTATTCTACCCAGGGAATCCGATGGGAACGGACAAATAGCGTTGATTCGAAAATCCTGATCGCTGTGAGTTGGACCCAGAAGGATTCCGAGACGTCGTCCTTGCGGAGTTCCCTTCGAATCAAGGCAGATAGAATGATTTATGATAGACACAAGGGATGCGACCGTAAGAGTGACCTGGCAGGGGTTACCCTCTAGTTCACTCATTGGTCGAATAGGTCGAGATCGGAGAAGATATATGAGTTCGGCGTGGTATCTGCAAAGTTCTGAGTGATGCTGACCAACGAACAAATTCTGAGGAAAGGATTGCTTGCCATATATAGAGTATACCACCGGGTCAATCTTGGCTCTGGGCACCCCGCCGGTTAACTGAGCATTGAATATTGAGTATCGATGTATGAGCTACTAGAAAATTCGCCGTTTCCGCAACAAAAGTAATGCCGCCAATTGCGCAATTATTTAATATCCAGAATCTGCATAGCCTAGCTAGAGTGTGTGGTAATTCTCTCATGTTATGGTGATTGACTCTGAAGAGTCCGACATATAGTAATATGGGGAGAACGTTCTTTTATTAGTCAATGTTCGAGCCACTGATTTCTGGATACGAGTCAAAGTTTCACGAAGCGTCGAATACGAGAAGTGTAGCCAAGGATATTAGAGAGTCAAAAGAGGGAAAGCCTTATGTATAGAATTTGCGGTTCACGTTCTTCCCAAAGAGATCTTGTCTGATCTCTGGTAACATCTGTACGAACATATGGATGTTACTCGAGAGACGAAGGATTGGAATAACCACGACCTTGTCTTCAAGCAGTCGCAGCCTTTCTTCCATGGTATTGTCTAGTGTGATTCTCCCAGTGCCGCTGACGAGTTTCACGCCACCCTGGCTCCTATAAATCCAGCAATAGAACAAAATTAGCCAGGTCCAGCGTAATCCACAGGTAGAAGACGAACGCATCATCAGAGATCGTTCCTTGGACCTCAAACTCGATATCTCGTCCACTGATCTCCTTGTACGCCTTCGTGGCGGTTGCTGCTGCCTGTTTCACGATGTCGACGTCTGACTTCCTTGAGAAGATAGTGACCTTGGGCTCGAGGAGGTAGAGGAATGATTCAGTGAGGGTGCCTTGGAGGAACTGTTCATAGCGACCGTCGGTCTTGTACAGTGGGACGGTTGGTTCACGGACGGCGGAGAAGATCTCTTGCAGAACTTCTTCTCGCTTGTGAAGGAGCTTTAGACGGGACTTGTTCGTTATTGTGGATTGAGCACTGGATTGCCGAGGTAATAAGTTAGGGAAGGCAGCGATCCGTCAACAGGGCACGTACATCTTCTGTGCGACTTCGGCGCCCTTGCGCTTCTTCTCGTATTGAGCATCAATGGCTTGTTGCTCTTGCTTCACGAGTCTGGCCTGCAACCCGATACGGAATTAGGGGAGCAACATGAGTGCTGGCGCAGCGGCTTCACCTTCTCAATGGCGAACTCCTCGTCAGCTTTCACCCTAATCTCACGAGCTTTCTCCAGTGCCTCCTGCTTGATGAACGCCACCTAGACAATGGAGAAACCGGAATCGTTAGAACAGCGAATACGGCGCGTGCAGGTGTCAACTCGTCACATCATATCGGGCAACTCGTCAGAATAGACACCCACCATCTTGTTCATCTCGCTGAGGACTTCGTCATCGTTCAGCGCGCGGGATGCCATGGTTCGAGGTGGGGTAAGACTCGGCGGATGTTATTGACGACGGCTGGATGGGTACACTTTGTTTTGATCTAACGGAACAGGTCAATAGCAATACCGGCTCGAGACGTTGGCAGACTCAGTCCCAGTGAATCATGATATCCAATATAACTTTATCTGTCTCTATTCCACAACTTGCTTCTTTGTCACATCATGCCTACAATTGGTTGAACTCTATTCCTCGCGGGCTTCACGTTTCGATGCTTGAAATCCATCTACTAACAATTTTTCTCTGATCCAAGTTATTCGACTTATTACAATCCTCCTCTTCTCCATGCACTTACTCGACACTCAACCGACCGACAATCAGCCTTTCAGCAAACACGATCTGCCGGAATGAAACTTGTGCTCCCATTTGACCTCCACTGTTAAGACCCGTAGCAATTCCATTGTCCCACACATGTGCTTCGATTACTCTTAGTTGGCAGGAGGGTGATTCTCAAAGGAACGTGGCGAACGGCTACTGGCGAAGCTGTTAAAAAGGGTCAAGGTTTACGTTTACTTGTTTGCAATTTTCTCCCTCCTCCTGCCCATCGACCTCAACGCGAGATGACAAACTGCCCCAATGTCCTGTCCCGGGGCACATGCTCTGATACAGGATGCCCCTATTTTCACAGCATCATAAATTGTGAACCATGCGGCCGCCTGTTCCATGACCACGACGCGTATCAACAGCACATCAAATCTAAAAAGCATCTCAATCGTCTTTCTGGAGGAGGCATCACGATTTCTTGCCCTGTCTGTTCCATTAACGTCTACAATGGGGAAATAGGTTGGGCGGCCCATATCACGACACGAAAACACCAAGCTGCGGTTACGCGCATGGGTGTAACAGCAGAAGTCGAACGGCAGCCAGGGTTATCCCGCGGGAGTGTCAGACATTGCGATGTTTGCCATGCTTCAGTGACTCTTAATCACTGGACCTCACACACGGAAAGCTCCAAGCACCGTTCACGAGAAACTTACCTGAAGTACAAGTCGGTCATGGGAGAGGCGGAAAAGGATAAGAACGGACTTGTCATTGAAGGCACCTTCGATTTTGGCTTCGTCGATCCTCTGAACATCCAGGACAGAGCTCGGACCGCGACAATCAAAACTTCGCAGCCCTTCTCAAACTCGACATTGTTGGACATCAAACTAGCTTCATCTCAAGGAACACGTCGTATGGAATCAGCGTAAGTTGTAAACTGGTTTCATGCTCGACAAAGCTGATTTTTTCTTAGGTTCTCAGTAGGGGTTTCAGTAGTAGATCGCCAAGTGATTTCGACTCGACCGCTGCCGCTCACCCTTACTTTCAAGCAAATTCATATCGGTCGATATGAAGATCGTGTAGAGTTCCTTTTCGGGGACTCCCAACTCAAGAAACGCTTTATTATATCGCGTACCTTGAAAGCGATAGTGGGTAACAGAGCAGAACATGAAGCCTTGATGCCTGCCACACCATATATCCCTCGATTACGGACGAGTCGGAAGGCAGTCGTGAAAGTCGTTGAAGGCATTAAGCCGCCTGCACTCAACGCTATTCCCTACATCGGACGGCTTCCAAAGGCCAGCATCCCTTCCACTTTGCAGAGCATCCTTTCTAGTTCCCAATCCACGAAGGACGTGTCCGCCCAGGTTCGAAAAATATTCATGCCGACAGATTTCAACAGCAACACTTACGATCCACATTTCAAACATCTACTCTGGGTCGAAGAATATAAGATGGAGTAAGTTTCTTTTTTTTTGTCCCTATGACGGATCAACTAATGGGCGTATACAGGCAGGACCTAGAGCGTTATGACATGCTGCGAACAGCCTTGAATAGACACAACAATTATTACTAGTGAGTCTTTTCTTCGATCTCAGTGGGACGTCTTACCTGAAATTATAATTTTTTAGTCTGAGTGTTCCTGGTCTTGCTGAAAAACGCCCTAGTGTTCTTATCGGTATGTTAATCAGATTTTTTTATGGGGAGCAAAGGTACCAATTCTTGCAGGTGACCGCATTTTCGTTCAGGAACAAGGCGCAACAGATGGCCGCTGGTTTGAAGGTCATGTACATGTCGTTCGTCAGGCTGAAGTTGGTCTTCGGTTTCATGGTAGCTTTGCGCGCTACTCTGAAGGCGGTCGGTTTCACATTCGATTCAAATTGAACCGGATCCCTATTCGACGGCAGCACCAGGCTCTTGACACCGCTTTCAGCGAAGACCGCATATTGTTCCCTGGCCCTGGAAATCTTTCTACCCATCCAGCACCACGGTTTATTGACATGTCGATGGCCCTATACAACCCTTTGATAGCTAGCAATCCCCCTCAACTTCAAGCCATAGCCTCATTGTTTCTCTTCCCCCTGGATCACCGCCTTTCGTGGTTTTCGGCCCGTAAGATTTTATGTTCGCAATTTTTATCAGTTTATTAAAGAGAAGCGCCTCTAGCCCAGGAACGGGTAAAACCATTACAATCGTCGAAGCTATCCTGCAAATTTTAGCCACTGATCAGCAGGCAAAAATCCTTGCCTGTGCACCAAGCAATTCGGCTGCTGATCTCATTGCCTCTCGACTCCGCGATCGACTTACCGCGGATGAACTCTTCCGCTTTTATGCTCCTTCTCGGTTCAAAAGTCAGGTCCCCGACGAACTCAGCGCTTTCACGTATATTCGGGATGATGGCCACTTTTCTGTGCCTCCCATGGCTCGCATGACACGTTTCCGGGTTGTAGTCGCGACGTGCGTCTCAGCATCAGTTGCATCGGGAATTGGAATGCCTCGCGGCCATTTCAGCCACATTTTCATTGACGAGGCTGGGCAGGCTACGGAACCGGAGACTTTTGTCTCCATCAAGATGATGGCAGACACCAAGACGAACGTTATTCTCTCGGGCGATCCTAAACAACTTGGACCAATTATTCGATCGGGTATTGCGAGGGAACTCGGGCTAGAGAAGAGTTATCTCGAGCGCTTGATGGATCGCGATGCCTACAATCTTCGGATTTGCTATGGCAAAAGGTACGCTAAATTTCTACTCCAGTTTCTCGGATCTAACCTAGTCTCTAGTGTCGTTAAGTTGATAAAAAACTTCCGTTCACACGATGCTATTTTGCGATTCCCCAATGGGCGCTTTTATGATGATGAACTTCAACAATGTGGCAATGCAACTCTGGTTAACGCGTACCTCAATTCGCCACTTCTGCCATCGAAGAATTTCCCAATTATCTTCCACGCAGTCTACGGCAAAGATGACCGCGAAGCTTCTTCGCCGTCCTTTTTCAACATAGAAGAAGTTCTTCAAATCAAATCTTATGTGCAGAAACTCAAGGACGACCGACGCTTTAGAACGAGTATGTTGTTCAACCATTTTGCCTTGTATCAATCTCATTGATGCATGCATTCTTTAGCGGATGCTGATATTGGCGTCATCACGCCTTATCATGCGCAATGCCATAAGCTGAGGACATCATTGCGTCCTTTCGCTGATGGGGTGAAGGTGGGTTCTGTTGAAGAATTCCAAGGCCAAGTACATTCCTGTCGTTACTGACTCTGAGTCATAATGGTTCTAATCCGTTATTTATTTTCTAGGAGCGAAAGGTCATTCTGATTTCCACCGTTCGAAGCAGTAAAGACTTCGTTCAATACGACCTCCGCCACACCCTCGGCTTTGTCGCAAACCCTCGTAGGTTCAACGGTACTTATGTCTCTGTCTTTAAGTTGCAGTTGATTTCCCGCCTGATTTTTGTTTAGTCGCCGTAACGAGGGCCCAGGCCATGCTTATCATCGTCGGCGATCCCCAAGTTCTTTCTCTCGACCCACTGTGGCGGTCATTCCTGAATTATATCTACCTCAATGGTGGATGGATCGGTCCGGATATCACATGGGATCCTAATGCTCCAGTTGACGAAGCGGGAGGGTATGATAAAGCTGTCCGGACTGCTGCTCAGCTGGATATGAATGAATTCGCCCGCCGAATGGAGGCTGAAGTCGAGGAAGACCTGGACGCCAATGTCGACAGGCCTTGGCGCGATGTCGAATAGAGTAGATACCCGCCATTCAAAATCCACCTTTCCGAGCTTTTTTGAAGTCATCTCCTTGTGTTTTTTTGCTGCAGTGGAATTCAGCATCACTTTGATATTGGTCCTTGCTGCTATTGCTGACAATATCGTCGAGTCCGTCAAGGCAACATAAGCTAATAATGGCTTCTTCCATTCCCAAATTCACCAACTTCTATCTTCGACACTCGTCTTATGTGCGCCTCGATTGTACGCCGTTCTGTCTCATCCATCTTTCCCCCTTCATTTACTATTTATTGTGGACATCCACATATTATCTTCAGGAACAAGTCACTCCATGAGTCCGATTGCAAGACCAGAGAGGACCAGAGTGACAATCCGAATCCCCTTCCTGTTCACTTCACGTGTCCTCTAATTTGTAACATCTCTGCATGAAAACTGAAATATGCTCTTCAATTGACGGTGCGGCCATTCCAACGCGCCCGAACTGTTTACATAGCGGCCGGACGGTCGACTCTATGGATTTGAAAGATCATGATATCGAACTCTAAACAGATTCCAAGAGAGCTTAGCACTCATCCGGATCCAAAGCGACTAAATTTTAGCCTTGGCGACATACGAAACAACAGGGCAAAACGCTAATGAAACCACACATACAAAGGGTATTCAAAGCCACACAAAGTTAGTGCGCGTAGGTATGTCGAGATTCCTAGCGACTATTTCCATGTTTCGGCCACCCTCCGTGCGTCTAAGGACAATCACACCCGCAGTACCAGCGACCCCACCCGCGATGAGGAACTCGTCTCCGCCGTGCGCCTCATTTCCGAATTCCATACCGCGGACCTGGTCCAAGCCCGTGAAGACCTGTTTGACCAATACCAAACCCTCGTTGGGCTTTCCTTGGTTGACGTGCTCGAAGATAGCGATGGAGTCACCTCTTGCCGTTTGGCTTCCCTTGTTGCGGTTGGAGACGTAGATGTAAGGTACAGGAAATTTGGCCGTCGGGGCTGGGATGAGAACCTCCGCGCCGGCCCAGAGAGCTCCTGCAGGAGGGTTTGGAGGTATGATCGAGACAGTGGCAAACGTCGTCGAGGTCCCGTTTGGCTGGGGCGGGATGGTCTGGACAGAAAGCGTAGACGCCAGCTCATGGACAGTAAATAGACGATCATCTGCAAAAGAGGTACCTTTTAGACATGACAAAAAGCGAATTAGGTTTTGCGAAACGTACTAAAAATGGCGATATGTCTGGGACCACTTCCTTTGGGCTGAGGTAGCGAACCTTGAATGAAATATGCTCCCGATGTTGTGTTCTCCTTCAAGCGCCAAATAGTGTCTCCTCCCTGAAAGCATATAATTAGTGATCCATAGTGTAATTCCAAGCACTCTACGCACCAGATCAGGTACTAACACCTCGTCCTCGTGCTCCAGAGCCATGTGCGGATGGGATACGCCTCCAGACGGTGGTGGGAAGGTGATAAGTGGAGCAGACGTCACAAACTCTGACTTTTGCGATGTTGTAGGTATAATGCGCCCATTTCCTGTGCCGTAATTCATAACAGCGACAGACCCAGTTGAGAGCGCAGTCGCAAAGGCTGGACCTGATCCTCCTGATGAAACAATATCAAGAGGACTCGATAAAGAGGCATTGGGGTTGATCACGAATGATTGGAGAGCTCCGCTAGGATTCGCGTTGACAGCACTAAAAGTACAAAGTTAGAATAAGCTCGATTGAATACAGCGCACCAGTATACATACTATAGGAGACTGCGGTTTTGGGGGTTGAGAGTTATCCAAGACGGGTTGCTTCCTGTGGGCGATTTGCCTAGAAGAGTCAAAGACGATGTGTCCGAATTGAACAAGTAGGTGGCGACGAAAACATCATAGCCTCCAGCCAGGATTTTGAATGCAACCATGTTCTATAATGGTGGGAATGGATGAACAGAGAGAAACGATCTGGGGCGAGGAAGTGAGTATTCTTATATGGTATTTCAAAGAAGACTGACTTCGGTTTAGGAGATGTGGCAAGAGGTGTTCTTGCATCGAAACCACCACATTTCGATGTTTCGCAGTTTCTAGGCCCGGGTTTTTTCGTAGCGCCTTGAGCCACCTGCGCACTCCCATTCACCGTCTGCAGGAAGCCCGCCTTATCCCAATACGCGCCCCTCTTACTTCCCTTCCCCCCGCCGGCGTGAGGGTGAGCAGCATGCTGTGCGTGCGGCTCTCGGCGAAGCGCATGCAGCTGCTGCTGTTGCTGTTGGGGCTGTGAGGAAACTGGGGGCGAGGAGAGGATCCAACCGCCAGAGTTGGAATTGGAATTGGACGCGTCGTTGGCGTCGACAGAGGAGTGGCGCCTGGCATGGTGGGTGCGGGCTGCGGCTAGGCCCTTGGTGGGACGCGGTGGGCGAGATGGTCCTTGGATGGGTCCTTGTCCGAGTCGGAGGCAGGGTCGAGGGAGGAGTTGTCTATGGAGGACTGGGAGGAGCGGTTGTGGGAAGATGAGGGGGCGAGGAAGAAAGGACGAGGGGGTACAAGAGATGCCTCTTCTTGAGAGTGGTGGGGAGTGGTGACATTGTGCCGACGAGGGTACGCCGTGGAGAGTGAGGCGAAAGGCTGAGCGATCCTCCTTTCTTACATAATTACAGAACTTAAGGGATCTACAAACCCTATCTGATATCCGGAGAGCACTCAATGATGTTGCGCCGGACGGAGCCGTGGCGACACTGGGTGGTCGGAGAGTTCATGGCCGCTGGCGACAACGTGTACATTGTACATATTTGCCTCGACATCGTCCGTGCCTTCATGGCATTGCTCCGTAGTTCACTTCCTTATACCTTGACTACATCCAGGGTTATTGATCTGCCTTTACCTCCGATGCCAGCTGTCCTACCGGAATGCGTTGAAGTCCAAGTTCAAAGTCTTCCCGATCCTCTGTATACGACCACGATTGAGAAGGAACAAACCAGCCATTTTAAGCCAGCAAATGGTCTTGCTCGATATGATCATCCGTATCTCCCTCCTGTGCCCAGATTGCTGCCGATTCCAATGATTGGTTCGACGCCTACTCACGCCGATCCTAAGAATGCACAATCAGACATTGGCCCAAGCCTTGCTGTCGCAGATGGCCATCAAAGGTACGAAAGTTGTTATTCCCTGCAAATGATCACTGTTCATGTGCGTAGTGTTTCGCTTTTCCACCGCGCCAGCGGTTTAACTTTCAATGGAGGGGAATATTACGCTGTCGGAGGCAATTTGACCATTCAGCGAACAGGCAAGTCAATAGTTTCAAGTTTCGTACCTTGCATAACGTTGTGAACTACAATGAATATGGACAGAATGCTGTGAGAGTAGCGAGGCAGTTAGGCGCGCTGTATGTTTTTATTTCAATGTCTCAACCTTGGAAGTCCACTGAAGCTCTGAATAACTTGTACTAGTAGTTCGAAAATTATGTTCAGTCCAACGACAAGAAAATGAATGAGATGATGGGGATCATCATGCAGACGTCGAGCCGCTCACAGCTACCACGTACCATCTCCGTGGGGTTCGTAAACCTAATGGATGCAACAGGTCGAGAACACCCGCTCACGATGAATATGGCTCGCTCATTTGAGGTAGGTGTCTGCATTAGCTATACACAGTTCCATTGCTCTTATTAAATTCCACAGCAATTCAATAAAGCTCTTAAAGTTCTGTTTGAACCGCTGACGCCTCACGATAGAGTTCTGTGCAAATATATGGATATCGGGGCTTATGATCTGAGCATTGACGATGGTAAGGAACGACTGCAACTAATGAACCAGGATACATGGTCCAGTGCTGTTCAGCCTGGCACGACTATCGTCATGAGCGTTGTGATGGTACAGCTAGCACATGGGAAGAAATACCAATGTCCATTTTGCGATTTTTGGAATACGCTCCAGAACAATTTTGGACGATCTTCAATCGATTGGTCGGTCTTCTACCTGTCCCTTTAACTATCACAGTTTTCCTCACAAACTCTTAGCCGTTCCTGCAAGCGATGCTTCCATGTCACAAGACCAGAGCAAAACTCGTTTCGAAGAGACGGAAACTACGATGTGGAAAGTGCAGCTGTTTCCGAGGAAGAACGGGAGCTAATACGCAACCTCAACCTGACACAAGTAGGTATCATGCCATGGATAGAAGTTTAGTACTGAACTAGTTCTGACCTCTTTCAACTCTCAGGAAGTGCGTATTGCTGTTTTCTGAGCTGCTCACTCAATCCTGACCACTTTCCGACCACTTTCGACTCTCAGGAAGTGCGCATTGCCGTTTTCTGAGCTGCTTACTCAATCCTGACCTCTTTCCGACCACTTTCGACTCTCAGTGGGTGCACTTTCCGACCACTTTCAACTCTCAGGAAGTGTGTATTGCCGTTTTCTGAGCTGCTTACTCAATCCTGACCTCTTTTCAACCTCTTTCAACTCTCAGACTGTGCGTATTACTGTTTTCTGAGGTGCTCACTCAATCCTGACCTCTTGCTGACCACTTTTGACTCTCAGTGGGTGCGTATTGCTGTTTTCTGAGCTGCTCACTCAATCCTGACCTCTTTCTGACCTCTTTCAACTCTCAGCTTGTGTGTATTGCTGTTTTCTGAGGTGCTCACTCAATCCTGACCTCTTTCTGACCTCTTTCTACTCTCAGGAAGTGTGTATTGCTGTTTTCTGAGCTGCTCACCCAATCCTGACTTTTTTCTGACCTCTTTCGACTCTCAGCGAGTGTGTATTGCTGTTTTCTGAGCTGCTCACTCAATCCTGACCTCTTTCCAACCTCTTTTGACTCTCAGCAAGGGCAATCCCCTCCATTGGCAAACCACAAATGAAAGTCACTGGACTAGTCAGTAGTGAAATGGAGATTGTACTTAATAGAGATTGTCAATTGGCTTTGTAACAAGCACTTTCGGATGAGAATGTTGTTGAAGAATAACTGCTACAACTGTGCCACATCTGTACATCTTAGTTGGACAGAATTTAAGTAGACAGCCTAATGTACAATCGTAGAATTTAAACAATCAGCCAAAATGATCGCTCAATCACAAGCTGAGATGAACAGCCCTACCGAGCGTAGTGAGCCACACATGAACCGCCGAACTCTACAGGTCTTCATCTTCGGAAGGCTCACCATATTGTTACACGGTCAGATGTGGCCCGCCGCACCTCACCATACCGCAACCTTCCCCAGCGCCTGCTCCTTCAGTGTATTCATATGATGTCTGGTCAAAGCACGTATGTGTGCTGTATGTAAGTATAAAAAGTGGATAACTAAAATGCAATGACGTGATTCATGTAAAGCGTAAAACATTAACAAGTAAAAAGAGTCCATCTCCATCTCCATCGTCCATTCGTTGCCAGACTCGCCGTGCGTTTGTTCGAATTCTATATGGCTCGTTCATCATTCTTCGTTCCAGGCAGATTCAGCTGCATCCAACGCGGTCCAGTCCAGAACCTCTATACTGAGATGCACGGACGATGCACGATGCACGATGCACGATGCACGATACCGATAGCTGCCACGAATCACCTGCATCACCACCGCCACGCCAACAATTCCAAAAAGCACCAAGAATCGAATCGAGAGGGAAAGGCTGCGCTGGCGTCGTCGTGCGTGCTGCGCATCAAGAAAAATACGTCCCTCCGTCCCTATCCTCCCATCTCGTCTCGTCTCGGCTCGTCTACTTGCACTTCTCCCACATCTTCACGTAGTCACTAGAATTTAGAAAACAAAAAAAACAGACACGGTCAGCCAAGTCCTCGAGCAAGCTTAACAAACAAACAAACGAAACGAAACGAAACGAAACGAAACGAAACGGAAAAACAAAACAAAGAATGAAGCCAACTCACATCCTAAACGCCCTATCATCCGCACTCGCGGGCCACGTCGCAGCCCACGTATCCTGCGCCCGCGCAAAGTCCCTCATCGCAGCTATAACATATAAAGAAAGGACCAATGTAAGTATCAACGTCAGTCAGCCATCTCGTTCCGAAAACAGAGCAAAAAAGCAGTAGTAGTAATACGCACTCAACGACCCATCAAACCACGGCTTCTCGCCCTTGTTATCCGGGAACCACCCCGACGTCCCGCCCGCCGCGAGGTCGATGATCAAGTAAAAAGCTGTACAAAGGTGTCAAAATCCTTTAAGTAAGTTTACCCCTCCCCCCAAAAAAAAACCCCAAAACCCCAAAACCAAAACACCCAAAAAAAACAAAAACTACGCACATTGATCAAACGGCGCCGCCCGCCGCCCGCCCCCATACGGGTCCTGCACGACCACCTGCGCACCCCCACTCCCATTGACCGCCGTCTGCGGGAAGCCGGCCTTATCCCAATAGCCGCCGGTCTTGGAGCCCTTGCCGCCGGGGGGGGTGAGGGTGAGCAGCATGCTGTGCGTGCGGCTGTCGACGGCGAAGCGCATGAAGTCCTCCGTCCACTCGAGGGTGTAGGTGTGGAATGCGGATGCGAATGAGGTGCGTTTGAGGGAATACCACCCGAAGATCTGGTTCACGAGGGCTGCGAGGGGGCCGTAGTTTAGGGTCGCGCGGACGAAGTTGTTGCCTTGGGCTGGGTAGGCGGGGCCGTTCCCGCGCGCTTCGAGGATGTCGATCTCGCCCGAGGCGGGCCACGCGCCGTACGTGTCGTTCTCGGGCAGCATCCAGATGGCGGGCCATAGCCAGTCACTGCGTGTGGGGTAGGGTAATGAGTATCGGAAGATGGCAGAACTTAGAAGAAAGCTAAAAATAGCCCGGAGAAAACAGGAAAACAAACAACTCACCCAGTCGGCAACTTGGCTCTGACCTCGACCTTGCCAAACCTTACGCTCTTCTTCCCCTTGGTGTTAATCCGCGCGCTCATCACAGGGTTGATCACCGTGCCCCTGCTCGCACTACTGCTGACACTGCACGCCGTCTTATTGCTCGTCGCCACCGTACACCCCGGCAGCGTATAACTGCCCCCATCCAGCACGTTCGGCACAGTATCACTCGTCAACGTCGGGTTCATGTACAATTGCCCGTTCTGCAAGTACAAGTTATCAGAGGAATCCGTGGTCATCTGGAATTCGCCATTCCCGAACCCCCCAGCTCGACATCGCGCGTCCACGTCCCCGCGTCCAGATCCGTGCCCGTGAAATCGTCGTCGAGGACAAGACACAGCGTGCTCGGGTCGAGGATCTGCGCCTGCGCCTCGGCGACGCCGCGCCAGCACAGGATGGCCGCGCCCACGACGCCTAGCAGCACACACCCCAGGGTGACGGCGTAGCTGAACGCGGTGCGCGGCTCGCGTCTGGCGAGCCATGGTTTCTCGGACACGGCGATGGGTGCGGTGAGGCGGGTCGAGGGCAGGGGGGGCTTGGTCTTGGATATGCCGTTGGCGTAGGGCGACGCCGCGGCGCCTGCCAGCGGGAGGGCGGTTGCGGAGGCGTTCGGGGACGAGGGGGGTAGGGCCAAAGGGATGGTGAATTGGTTGCTGTAGGATGGGGGCGACCATAAGGACGACGTGGGCCGCGAGGAGGGGGCGAGGAAGGGCGCGCGGAAGGAGTGTGTTGATGCGTTGAGGTTGGGGGAGCCGGGGGTGGGGAGAACGTCGACGGCTGCGACGGGGTGGGAGGCAGGCATCATGTTCGCGGCGGCGCTCTGCTTGTAGAGCGAGGTGGAGGAGGACGAGCGGGGGAGGGTGGGCGTACTGTTGGATGCGTCCCCAGCGGCCATGAAGGGCGCAAAAGGCTTGCGCAGGTCGGTGAGGGAGCCCGTGTGCGCGAGGGGCTGGTACTCGGTGGTGTCTGAGGACATGACGGAGCGCGGCATGGAGTCGAGCGACGAGCGACGGCGCGAGAGGCCGGGGATGTTGAGGCCTGGGTCGGGGTTTCCTGGGTAGGCTTGGAAGGGGAAGGGGAAGGCGGAGGGTGGGGGACGGGTGGGCAGCTGGTACTGTTGCCGTTGGGGCTGGGGCTGGAAGAGCTGCGAGGAGGCTGGGGGCGAGGTGGGGGTCCAACTACCCGAGTTGGAATTGGAGTCGTTTTGTACTGGGGCGTCGAGAGAGCGGCGCCTGGCGTGGTGGGTGCGGCTGCGGCTAGGGCCCTTGGTGAAGATGGACCTCGGACGTGTCCTTGTCCGAGTCGGACGCGGGGTCGAGGGAGGAGTTGTCTGTGGAGGACTGAGAGGAGCGGTTCTGGGAAGATGGGGCGAGAAAGAAAGGACGAGGGGGCGCAAGGTCCAGCTCTTCTTGAGAGTGGCGGGGAGTGTGCCGACGAGGGTACGCCATGGGAGAGAGGTGAAAGGCTGAAAGAACCCCCGTCTCTGCTGCTTTCTTAATGACAGATCTCGAGGGATCTCCCTCGCCCTGCACACGTTTTCTTGACGTCACCCTTATCAGAACGCACCAGTCCCCTGCCACCCTACAGATCCTATCGGCGGTTGTTGTACTTTACTGCTTCTTGACGGCCCTCGCTTTTCTTTTTCTTCCTACACCCACCCCAGACGCGTTGCTTCGTTCCATTCCACTAACCATGGACTACGACCGCAACGACGCCCTCCTCCACTGGCTCTTCCGCCAGACCCAGGGCGATGCCTGGTTCCGCCCCAACGAAGAGAACATCTCCTCTGGTGTCGCTTTGCGCGTGAACGATGGTTTGTCTTTTCCCCCGGCTATTCGACCAAATCTCGTTGCTAATTGCGCCCATAATCGCAGCATCGACGACTGGGATACCCGAATTCCGCGTCTTTCCATACGAGAATGCCAGCCTCGAGCCCTTCGAAACCGCCGTCGCTGCTCTCAACCCCGTCGTTGCAATCAAGGTGCGCAGCGCGGCCGTACATGCTGCTCTAGCAGAAGTGTAAGTGCCCTTTCGATTCCTCCTTGCTTTGTTGCTTTCTTTCTTTCGACGAATTTCTTTCTGTCAATTTTCTTTGGTTTTTCCTCTTCTCGTCTCTTTTCTTTTCCTGGCTCTCGTCGTCTTTATTCCGAACCAACACCCACACACGCCGCTCGTCCGCATACATCCACTCGGACGCATGTTGCGCTAGTTAGCGCACGCTGTACGTCGCTATCAAGCTATCCCATTTATGTCCTCCCTCCCTCTGCACGCACGCCCCTTCGAAGCTCGGCCTCTGTACCATATCCGTTTCTTTCATTTACTGTATTCCCTTTTACTCCCGTCCTCCGTATCTCCATTAGGCAGCCGCGAGCGCTGGGCAGCTTCCTCTCCAGTTTTGCAAAGATACACATCTGGTTTCCACGCACGCACGCACGCATGCATGCATGCAACTTGACGCTCCGATAACCCACCCAACCCTATGCCGCGCGCTATGATTTCATGTCCCTTTTATCCACCATTTACTTATCGTGGGGGTGCTGGTTGGATCACCTATTCTCCCGCCACCACGAGCTATGTTTTTTTATGCGTTGTCTCCCACCATCATTACTGTCATAGTTTTTTTTTGTCTCCTCGTTCCCTGTTTTGTGACTTGTTTTCCTGGTTTCGCTGTGATTCGTGCATCGTGATTTGTTGGTTGCTGCGATGCTGCGATGTTGCCAAAACCCACCCGACTTGGGACTTCCGAAGAGTCGGGGTGATGGCGTTGTGCCGGGTTATCTGCTCTCTCAACCTTAACATTCTCTTATTCTCCGATGGGGGGGGGGGCGGCCGTCGCGCACATCATCTTGGACCTTGGACCACAACAAAACCGCTCCAGCTGCTTCTAGCACCCCTCACGTCGCTCGCGTGTCCTGTTGCTATCAGTAGACGCACTCAAACGCTATGTGGCCTATGGTGACTGAGGTCCGCCGAGGCACCGTTTGTGGCGCCTCTGCCTCCTTACTGCATATCGGAGGTGCTTGCATTCGTCCTGTCGTCGTTGTCATTGCCGGTTCCGTTCGTTGCCCCGAGGGACGAAGGCAATCCTTTGTTATTCCTGCTATCTCAGGCTTGTTGGCGGTGGCTCCGACGCGTTGTGCGTTGCTGTTTATTGTCTCTTGCATTGCGTTGGCTCCTGGAGTGTAAGAGGCCGGCCTTCAATCCTTGCTTCGCCTTCGGAGCCTGGAGGACACGAGTTTTTTTTGTTTCGTTTCATTTTCGCTGTCCCTTGGCATTACTTATCATTTGAAATTTTGGGCATCGGCGTCGTCGTTCCGTCGCTGTCTTGGTGGTTTCTCGTGCCCGTGATGTTGGGCTGTGCGTCGCTTGCTTTGGGTTTTTCATTGATTTTCATTGTCTCCTTGAGTTTGATTCTCCTTTTATTTTAATTTTATTCTCTATGCTTTCGTCTTTCCCTCCTTTATTCTTACCTACCCTTATTTTCCCTGTCCAACTCAACCGTACCGGAACGCGTTACTAACCTAATCTCTCTCTTTTCTTTCCATATACCCTACCCTCCACATCAACGACCATCAATGAACCCACAAAAAATCCAATACCTAAATCGCCTCCCCAATCCTGCTAAACCATCGCGGTCCTCGGACGATCTGCGTCTGCGTTCGAATCACCGCGCGGGTGCTGTTCCTGTTGATGCCTTCGCTCCTTCGCTCCTTCGCCCCTTGAACCTTCGCCCAAAAATTCGCTCCGATCCGGTGCACAATTACCTCCACATCGTTATCGCTGATCAATTGGAATTCTGTGATTGGATGGACTTCGATTTCGCCTCGTGTGTCACACACGTGATCTCGACGCGTTCCTGCTAATATAATATTGTACCTTTTGCGACGCGTTTTTGGATATCGGATATCGACGTACGAAAAAAAAAAAAAAAAAAAAATACAGGGCGCAAGACGAGAAGAACATCTACGTCGACGCGGAGATGCGCATCCAGATCCTGGAGACGATGCTCATGCTGCCGCAGGCCGACAGGGAGCAGTGTGCCGCTTTTATCGTGAGTCCTCCTTCAAGTTCCTTGTACTTGTTTTTACTTGCACTCACCACCGACAAACGCCAAACACACATCATAACAGAGAGACGAACGCGTGATGGTCATCTGGTCCGAGTCGCTCGACCGCATCATCCCCATCTGCCAGGACTTTGAAGAGCGCCTCATCAAGCTCCTCTGGCGCTCGCGCCCGTCTGGTGCTGCGGGTGGCACCGCGGCGTCCACGTTCAATGCGTCGAATACGACGAGCACGTCGGCTGCGGCGTCGCTTGCGGACCACTCTTCTGCCGAGGCGCTTGGGGGTGGTGGTGGTGGTGGTGGGGTTGGGGGTGGGATTGCTGGGCGCCTGAGCCGCGAGCGAGGCATCACATCGCGCCCGCCCAGCGTGCTCCGCGCCGCCGGCGCTGGGGGGGTAGTGCGGGGCGTATATGGCGAGCAGGGGAGGGACGTGGAGGATGAGGACGCGTCGGAGACGGAGAAGGGGACCAGTGGGGAGGGGGAGGGGGAGAAAGCGCGGCGCGTGCTGCAGACCAAGTATAGGAGGACGTGGTATGGGAAGAAGGTCGCCGCTGTGCCGGTGGGGCGTGGACGAGGGGATGTTGTTGGAGAGCGCGATTTGGAGGGGTTCAGGGGGGAGGAGAGCCGGCCTGTGAGGTTGTATGCGCCGCTGTATGATGGCCTCGCGGCGGGGATCGCATTGGGTGCGTTGTTCTCCTC
This sequence comes from Flammula alnicola, assembly GCA_015499995.1. Classification (NCBI taxonomy): domain Eukaryota; kingdom Fungi; phylum Basidiomycota; class Agaricomycetes; order Agaricales; family Strophariaceae; genus Flammula; species Flammula alnicola. Next base: position 56,877 of record JADNRV010000196.1, on the reverse strand, counting down.
CTTTGCAATTTTTTTTGTTGGTTTGGTTTGGTTTGGGAGTTGACGGTGCATGCGTGCGTGTGTGTTCTTTGTTGGCAGTGTTTGTCGGGAATTCGCTGCGGACGCTCCTCATGGAGTGGATGCTGGATGGCGCATTCACGCGGTTCGCGCTGATTGCGGTCATTCCGCTGCTTTACTGTGTCTCTCTGGTGCGTACTTTCCTTTCCTTTCCTTTCCTTTCTATTTTTGACATCCCTCTCTCTTTTTTTCCTCCTTGTGTGCAATGTACTCTACGTATAATGCTTAGTTCTTCACCCTGCAAATCGTGCAGAACGTGACGATGATGATCGGGCCAATTGCGCACTACCACAAGAACTCCAAGTACTACTCCGCCATCCGCCCCCGAGCGAACAAGGAGGTGGACAATAACTTGCCGCATGTCACTATCCAGATGCCGGTGTACAGGGAGAGCTTGGAGACCGTCTTGTGCGTTTTCTTTCTCTCACGTTCAAGTTAAGTAAGACACTGACGATGATGAAATTGCACATGCAATTAGGGCCCCGTCCATCCGCTCGCTGAAAAAGGCCATGCAGACCTACGCGCGGCAGGGCGGCTCGTCGACGATCTTCATCAACGACGACGGGCTGCGCCTGCTCTCGCCCGCGGAGCGCGACGAGCGCCTCGCGTTCTACGCGAACCACAACATCGGCTGGGTCGCGCGGCCGAAACACGACGACGCCGCGCCTGACGGCTTCAAGCGCGCGGGGCGGTTCAAGAAGGCGTCGAATATGAACTACGCGCTCGCGCTCTCGCTCAAGATGGAGAAACACCTCGAGGCGCTACTACTCGCACAGACCAATAATGTTAACTTGAACAACAACCACCACGGCAGCGCCAACACCCGCACCTCCACCTCCACGGACGCGGCACACCACCCCGCGCAGACGCGGCACTCGAACGAGCGGGGCGGCGACAAGGGCCTGCCGTACGGGATCCAGTACCAGAACCGCGACGGGGACGAGTCCGTCGTCTGGGGCCACGGCACGGGCGCCGCCGGCTCGAGCGCGCCGGGGCTCGCGGGCCTGGGCGACGAGGACCTGGAGGAGAAGGCACTGGGGATGGCGATCGAGGAGGTGTGGGAGCTGAGCGGGAGGCGGTGGCGGCCGTGGGCGGCGAATGGACGTGCGACGCGCATTGGGGAGATTGTGCTGATTGTGGACTCGGATACGGTCGTTCCGGAGGACTGTCTCCGCGATGCGGCGAGGGAGATGGGGGCGTCGCCGACGGTGGCGATTATTCAGCATGAGTCTGGTGTGTTGCCATCTTTTTTTCTTTTCTTTTTCTTTTTTGGTTGGGTAAGGGTGGTTTGTTGACCGTGTTTTTTTTTGGTGATTTCGTAGATGTTATGCAGGTCGCGCATCATTACTTTGAGAACGGTATTGCGTACTTCACAAAGCGGATTAATAGGTGTATCTCGATATGTAAGCTGCTTCGCTTTGTCCCCGTTGCCTCGGAGTGGCTTACATTAATACTCCGCAGCATGTGCCAATGGCGAAGTTGCTCCTTTCATGGGTCACAATGCGTGCGTGTTACACCATCCTCCAGTATAATATGCATGTGCTTATGCTGACGAAACACCAAACTTATCGAACAGTTTCTTGCGTTGGAAAGCGATCCAGGACGCTGTCTTCGTTGATCCCGCTGATGGCAAGGAAAAGATCTGGTCCGAATCCAACGTCTCCGAGGATTTCGATATGGCGCTGCGTCTCATCTTGAAAGGTTACATCGTCCGGTCCGTCGTTATCTTACCTTTCTCTCGTTGATTACGTTAATCTCTTCCTTCATTGCTCCCCATCCAGCTGGGCTACATACTCGAAAGGAGCGTTCAAAGAAGGCGTCTCGCTGAGCGTGGACGACGAGCTTAATCGGTGGCAGAAGTATTCCTATGGATGCAATGAGTCAGTTGTGGCTGCTCGGACGCTGTTTCTTTCCGCTCGCCTGCCTGACGTCCGTCCCTCTTGCAATGCAGGCTCCTGTTCAACCCTATCGTACAATGGTGGCGCAAAGGGCCTATCAATCGTCAAATTCACACCTTCTTGTGGTCAAAGGCTCCTCTTCACTATAAGATTTCGATGTTGGCATGTACGTATTTCTTGTCTGCCTTTGTGGATGTTGGCATTGACGCTGTCTTCCTTGCTTTGCGCGCTGCGTTTCGTAGACATGTTCTCGTACTGTGAATACCCCCTTTCTCTTTGCGCCCTTTACGGGGGTGTGATGTTCTTTTACCTTTGCGTGTGCTGACGTTGGCTTTGTGGCAGACGGTATCGCTGGCTCGATAACGATATCGCTCATCAATTACGTGCTGCTGGGCTTCCAATTCCCAGTTGATGGATTCTTCATGCACAGTTTCGAAATCTTCCTCGCGACGACGGTGGTGTTCTGGGGATCTGGAACGCTCGGATACACGCTCCTCGAGTATCGTCTCGGACACAAGAAATTAGTGAGTTTCGATCAGGACCCCGGCTGCCCTCTTCTAGCCTCTCATTTCCTTGGATACCCTGACTGATTGGCTTTTGCGTTCCTTGTAGCTCTATGCATTCTTTGAGAACCTCATGTGGATTCCGTTCTTGTGAGTTCGTTCGTCGTTCATGTCCGGGCGAAAGGCTCCACTTCCGCTGCGTTCCATCGTGCCATGCGTAGTCAATTCTGATACTACCCCTTTCTGTCGCAGCTTCTTCTTCTTTGGTGGTCTTTCGATCCCTGTTACTCAGGCGATCTTCGCCCATCTGTTCTCCTACAACATTCAATGGTCGGCCACGATCAAGGAAGTGGAGCGTTCCAACTTTTTCAAGGAGATCCCTAAAATTGCTCGACGGTGCGAGCTCATTGATTTCTTTTTCTTCTTCTTTGCATCACTGACATTGGGATTGTGTATTTTTAGGTTCTGGTTCCCCATGCTTATGTCTGTTGTCATCATGGCCGGTATGATTATTTGCGCGACTCCACTCGTGCCATTCGTGTGGCGAGTCGACGGCGCCGCATGGGCTGTCATTTTGCCTCTCTCGTAAGCGCTTGAGCTTTCTGTGCACTTGATCCTCCAGCTCTGACCTCCGTGCTTTCGTTAGGCTGTCTGTTGCATGCCATATCTTGTTCCCGGTATGTCTCCTAATTCTCACAAGCGAGGTTCTGCGATTCACTCCGTGTTTCCAGATCGTGTTGAACCCGTGGCTCATGGTTTTCTCGTACTAAATTGCTTACTTCGGACTCTTTTGAACTGTGAACACAGTCGGACTGCTTCACCGGGTATTGATATTTATGATTGCCCCATGACTCTATTGCTTTGCTTTGATAGCTTTCATGAACATTTTGTTATACATACATACACATTCGTGCAATACCTCCATATTTTCTTTCTGCTAAGTATGGACATTAGATGACATCTTGCTACTGTATGTATATCCAGTCGATTTTGGACAGGGTACTCCGTTGTTTTGTCTTTCCTGGACGTGGGATCCCTCCATTGAATTATGTAGATTCTGAAGTAAATCCCCTTTTATGACTTCCTAGTTACCGTAGTACCATCTGTTCATCCATAGATGCGCCCCTTCTTAAAACACGCCAATACCTGCTACATCTAATGTAAATCAATTGACATTCTCCCGTCGTTAACCCCACCTCCATTAAAACCCCACGCGTGTTGTCGGTCAGCTGGGGTGCACTCATTGGAGGCTAGCGTGTAAGTCTTGCCAGCTATCAGTTATCATGCCCGGACATGTATGATAGACATCAGACTCATTTTTGAACATCCTCTTCCCACTGTCTATTCATCACCGTTACAATGCCGTACGCAAACCTTCAAGCAAGCTCTATGTTTGCTGCATCACTTCTGCCAGTGTGTCAAGTCGTGTGAGATCTTTTAATGAGGGTGTAACGTGCATGTCCTAACGCAGGTTGGTTCCATCTCATGACATTTCACCTCTGAAATTGGTTTCCGATGGGATGGAGCCTCTGGGCAAAGCGGGCATCTGTCTGTGAACTCGTTCCATCATTCGTTTCTGTCTGGAGAAACGCCGAACTTTCTACTCATGTGCGATCGCTATTTAAAAGTGGGGTCAAAGTGTGTGAGCCACGCGAAGTCGATTCTCTGGTGTACCACATCCGAGTCGGGATATGTTTTTTTCCCTGATAGGTGGCCCCGGGGTCCTCCTTCGTTTCATAAAAGGAAAACCTTCCCTAAATGTCGGGAAACAAAAACGTCATCGACGAGGAAATGAAAATATACGGGAGAAAAACTGTACAGATTTGGATGCACAGATGCAAAGACTGAAGGGTTCTTGGAAGTCCTTCGTCTCGGATGCTTACTAATGGGCTGATGGTGGCTGGAGAAAGGTGAATGAGGATAAGCTACCGAATGCTCTATGAATCTATGTTCGAGTATCTCATTCGCCGTTACTTCGAGAATCGACGCTGCCTTTCGCCGTAGGAGGTTACAGGGGTTGTTGCCACTCCGTCAGTGGGCTGTCGCGAAGTAGACATCACGATCGGGGATAAATTGTTTCCAAAGTGATGTCGCTGTGAAGGGCGAGAAAATGAGAGAAAAGATACTGCACCACTTTATTCCATTGGGCAGTGGGTGTGACATGGGATGTCCATGTCATCCTCAATCGAACCTAACGAACTAAATTTTTCTTAGCAGCTCTTCCTTCAAATATTTCAACCTAAGCGCTTAAGCCTTCAGAGGAGGCTTGGAGGAGGCCTCCTGCAGGCATAGATTCTCTTCGTTTGGATCAAGACATTATATTTGTTCTCTCACAGATCCTCAATATGCAATCCTCCCAATATGACCGAGCAGCATGAATGCACTGGCACTCGAGACTATTCCGCCTCAATATCCAGGCTGGCTCAGGAATTTCGTCCATGTTATGATGTAGGTGATCCCGACAACTGGATTCACAACACACTCGAATGCCTTGGGGACGCCGTCTATGGTTTCACTCCCCTCCGTCTCGGGATACTAAACGCGAGCCCTGCTGTCGTTTCTCTTTCCACTGCCTCTAATCCGCTTTCCCGTCTTCCGCAGTTTGTCCGGATCCTGGTATCCTGTGTAGAGTGGCTCAAGGCGTTATGAAAAAAAAACCTGGAAGCTGCGAAACATCGAGATGTGGTGATTTCGATGCAAGAACACCTATTGCCACATATCTTAAACCGAAGTCAGTCTTCTTTGAAATACCATATAAGAATACCCACTTCCTCGCCCCAGATCGTTTCTCTCTGTTCATCCATTCCCACCATTGGCATTATAGAGCATGGTTGCATTCAAAATCCTGGCTGGAGGCTATGACGTTTTCGTCGCCACTTGTTCAACTACACATCGTCTTTGACCCTTCTGGGCAAATCGCCCACAGGAAGCAACCCGTCTTGGATAACTCTCAACCCCCAAAACCGCAGTCTCTTATAGTATGTATACTGGCGCGCCTTATTCAATCGTGCTTATTCTAAATTTGTACTTTTAGTGCTGTCAGTCTTCACGGGGCTGGACCAGGTCCGCGGTATGGAATTCGGAAATGAGGCACAGGGCGGAGACGAGTTCCTCATCGCGGGTGGTGTTGCTGGTACTGCCGGTGTGATTGTCCTTAGACGCACGGAGGGTGGCCAAAACATGGAAATAGTCGCTAGGAATCTCGACATACCCACGCACACTAGCTTTGTGTGGCTTTGTATGGGCGTTTTGCACTGATGGTTTCGTATGTCGCGAAGGCTCAAATTCAGTCGCTTTGGACCCGGATGTGTGCTGAGCTCTCTTGGAATCTGTTTAGAGTTCGATATCATGATCCATAGAGTCGACCGTCCGGCCGCCATGTAAACAGTTCGGGCACGTTGAAGTGAACAGGAAGAGGATTCGGATTGTCACTCTGGTCCTCTCTGGTCTTGCAATTGGAGTGATCATTTTTGATTGTTCCCGAAGATAATATGTGGATGTCCACAATAAATAGTAAATGAAGGGGGAGAGATGGATGAGACAGAACGGCGTACAGTCGAGGCGCACATAAGACGAGTGTCGAAGATAGAAGTTGGTGAATTTGGGAATGGAAGAAGCCACTCAGCTTATGTTGCCTTGAAGGCCTCGACGATATTGTCAGCAATAGCAGCAAAGACCAATACCAAAGTGATGCTGAATTCCACTGCAGCAAAAAAACACAAGGAGATGACTTGAAAAAGGCTCGGAAAGGTGAATTTTGAATGGCAGGTATCTACTCTATTCGGCATCGCGCCAAGGCCTGTCGATATTGGCATCCAAGTTTTCCTCAGCCATCGTGAGCGACTCCATTCGGCGGGCGAATTCGTTCATATCTAGCTGAGCAGCAGCCCGGACAGCTTTATCATACCCTCCCGCTTCGTCAACTGGCGCGTTAGGATCCCATGTGATGTCCGGACCTATCCATCCGCCATTGAAAGAAGGAAGCAGAACTTGCGTCGTGTATCGGGAAGAACGGACAAATTTTTCAGCATTTGGCCAAGCCACGAGCAGGAGGTTGTTCAGCATGGCTCCACCGGGAGAAACACCAGCCCATTGTGCTGCAATAGGTGCCACGATTTCACCAATAAACTCCGTAGAGTTGGAACCAGTCTGAACGAAAGGAGGGAAGACATATCCATATGTCACTCCATGAGCAGCTTCCGTGGAACCGAAGAAAGTTATACCGTTGTCTGGGTCAACGTAGGCACCACCAGCCTGCGCGAGAGCTTGAATTCGAGAGTAAGTCATTTCGCTACCTACGGAAAAATCGCAGAGACGTACCAGGCCCACGAGGGGGAGAATTGCCAAAGCAAGGCACAATAACATTGGCCTGATAGACAGGGGAACTAAGGAACCTTTTGGGCTGGAGGTCGAGTTATATATGTATGCGCGCAAGACCAAGCCGTCCGGTCTAGTGCTGTGTTGGATTGCTATTTCGCCATGTTACCAACGTGAGATTGGTTTGGGGTCTGCTGTGACGTTAGAAACCCATGTTACTAACCGTTATTTTGTTACGTAATCATCCAAAATAAGAAAAAAAATTTCCGGGTTAAATGACATGTAAATAACGTCAGACTGAGGTAAAGAACACGTTAATAACCTACGACACCCAAAAGAAACTGTTAACAAGGTAGTTGTGTTATTATTTTCAAGTTTTCGAGCAATACAGCAAAATTTCGAGTGCCGGAGTCATGCCGGAGTTGCCTAATTTGGATTCACGTGACATCCGATTCGGTCCGCATGGACGCTCGCACCCAAAAAATCAAGCTCTACTTAATGGTCAATTTAATGGGTATTGCTTTGCCAAATTGCATATAATAAATTATTAGAATGATTTGGCAACTCTGCTGATGCTTTGAGAGTTTCTCACAGTTTCTAACATGCAGTTTTTTGACCCCCATGTTAGAAACGTTACTAACATGTTATTAACATGTGATATACTGGTCTGTTACTAACATAGAGCCAACCAACACAGCACTAGTCCGGTCAAGAGGCGTCAGATCCACCGATCGCGGACATCAGATTCATTCATGACAAAGCAAGACCGGTGATTTCCGAGAGACGGCATGTCAGCGGCATGGACCATTCCCATCAAATTTGAATCAACTCCGCTACACTGCGGCTGCAGGCGCCGTGCGTGATATTCACTGATGCCTTGACAGCTCGTCGTGGGCTGTCAGCATAATGTGACAATGCGACACGCAGGCCTCGGAAAACTAGTTAAATTAGGACTCTTAATGGTTATGTATTGTATCTATTAGCCTATGATAGAGAAATATAATAGAACAAGGCACTATAATTTGAAATGAGTGGTAGGAAAGGTTGTCAGTCAACGTCAGTAACTTGAAATGTAAGATTATATACAATGAGTAACTTAGTGAAACACATTTGAAGTGTTATAAGCAGGCAGTGGCTGCATACCTGAAGCATAAGTAGGTCTATATGGGATCGGAAGAGAAAATGGCAGAAGCGATTCAAGAGAAACAGGTGCAAAAGATGTTTGGGTTTGCCGTGGTCATTGCGGAGAATCTCCACGACCATTGTGTATGGATGGGAGGTCATTCAGATGACGCAAATCATGCACATCAGCATATATGACTGCAGACCAACCTTGCTTATCCGCTGAAGAGACCGCGAGTGGCTAGCCGTGAACGGACTACTATTCTTCTTACCTGAGCTATTTTTAGCACTTAGTAAAGCTTATAATGTAGTCTAAATGTTACAAGTCCGGACATTACAATGACAAGACTACTAAGGACTAGAGGAAAATATGCAAGATAACAAGGAATGCACGGTTAATAAAGACATTATCACTAGTAACTATTGAGATAACAGTCAATACATCTAATGAAGTGTACGGAAATAGGTGCCTTTCAGTAATATCTTAACCATCCGGCCTATACAGCAAGGGCGCGGATCTCTAGATTAAAGAACAGACATCTAGGCACACTACAAGACAGGTCACATGACATTACCGAAGGCATCAAGGACAGTGGAGCAGCCGGGGTAAAGCAGACGCCCATAAGACGCGCCTGTAGCAACACCGATCAAAGCTCAGATCAGAGGGATACCTAATTGGGAACACATACCATATCGGGTAATAACTGGGTACAGGAAGATTTCCGGGGTGCATAACTCGACACAGCGAGATCCCAGATGCACGCCGAGGGTACCAGAGTATTGGGTACAGAGGATGAAGGGTTACAACCCTAATCACGAGCATTATCTCGGACAAAACATGCGTGGATTGCCCGAGCGTCTCTGACAAGACATAGGCGCTTCTATGCTCCGGTCAGCCTATAGCCAATGACAGGACAAGATACCAATGAAAACGAAAGGTCACGAGCCTGTATACCACGCGGTCGAGGAGGATTAAGTCTTAGGTGCTTAAGTTAGCTGAGCCGACGACGATCTGAGCTCCCGATCCATCCAAAAAGGCATGATGGAGCGGACGCGCACAGAAACTGTACTCCACAAGGCCGCCGCTTGCGCACAAAATGCCCATGAAATCTCTATATTCTAGTCATTGCGTCTATGTAATAATATATCCATCTCAGTAGTATATAAGCAGCCCTGTAACACCGTAGAATACAAGCAATTTACCACCCACAAGATACAAGCACTTAAGAGTTATATCTTAAGTGTTTCGCCTCTAAGTACCAAGTAGCTTCAAAGCGAGAGTCCCATAATATAAAAAGAAACCAAGTAATGATATAAACGAACTGTTAAGACGAGAACGCGTGTCTAAGTGATTCGCCAAGACAAGTAAAGAGAGTTATAAGCCAAGGAACCTGTCTAAGTGACTTGTTCAAAACCTACCCTTTGTCAAAGGACATCTGGGGACCTGGACTGTAGTGTCAGTGGACGAAAGCGTCTACGTGCCTCTGGCCATTGTTAAGGGACTGTAGTGTCAGCGGGTAAGACATCTGTGCACCTCTTTCCACAAGTATAGTTTTTGAGACAAGTAAAGACAAGTTAAAGGGCATAGAGCCATCTTCTCAATTGGAGAACAAGACAAAGTGAGATCAGTTAGCAGTGTGTGCATAGAGCACTAGTTTCCGAGTACCAGACCAGAATCTACACAAGTCTATTGGACTTAAAATGACCCATTGACTATAAACGCGCCTAAGGCCTTGCCTGAGCCATTACATAGTTAAACACCTTCTTTTATCGTGCACCTACTATCAGGTATTGATATTATAAAACTATTATCCTCCCCTTGGATGAACTAAGTCAACTAAACATTGATTTGGGTGTTTGAGTGTAGTAAAGTAGTTATTAAAAGTGAAGCAAGTCAGATTTGATAGTACCTCTTTAATAGACCTTACAAAGTCTATTGAAAGCTACTACTTGATTATCTAGTAGTTCACACACACCCCGCACTAAGCATCTTTACTGCTGGTATGTTTAGTCTATTCTCCTCCTCGTTTGTTATTGTGATCTTTTCGTGGAATTCCTTGAGCTCACTCACTCCTGTGGCTATATTGCTTTCCCAAGAAGGGTGTCGCTCCTGAAGGTGTCGGTGCATGTTGTACTTCCAGTGGATGTCTGGACAGAATTTGCATTGGATCGGAATGTTGGTACATGCCTTTTGCTTTGAGATCTTCGAAGTGGCAGAAATCTTGAAATCATAAGCACAAGAGCATGTCAATATCGCCTTTCCGCTGTGGATGTGAATTGAACATGCTCCATTGAGACTTGATTGGGCACAGAATCCGCATGGTGAGAGACCCGCTACGCACTCAGCGACCTAAACCACACACACAACTGCGGAGCGAGATCCTAACTAGGTTGAGCGATGCTCTACTAGCTTCAGAAATATGTAGTGTGCTGTACTCCACGGTGTTTGTTTTGTTTAGCTAGCTGACTTGTAGACAGCGCCTCGTGGTTCGTTTAAAGTGGGTATGAGGGATTATTCAAACACACGTTTTATTGTAGTTTCAAGCCTCGTTTTATCACAGGGATGAACGGTTTTATTGATTTTATGGTTTTTATTTGAGAGGAACTCTCTAGGACGCTGCGAGCTCAAATCTCGAAGCACTAGCTGCTCTGAAGCTTTGGGAACTCATCTGAAACTAAGGCCGCACTGTGCGCTACCTTCTGAATGATCTGCTAGCCCACTGTGGACTCTGTTTCTGACTCTCTAGGCGCTCTCTTGGCCTCTAAGCACACTCTGGCTTCTAAATTCTTGGACCTTGTCCTCAAGAACTTTCTCTTTATTTAACTAAGCCTTCTCTGGCTTCAAACGGACTCTATGAAGTCAAACTGATCCTTTATTCATCTTCTTTCTTACTAGACACTGCGTCTTAGCTCGAAATAAAACAGGGAAGAGATTGCTTAAGGTAACTAGCTACAGAGGTACATCTTTTATACTACAGCTATGTGTGGTTCTAGTATGTGAATAAAATAGAGTAAAACATTCTTATCTCGTGTAAATAATGCCTGCAGGCCATGGGTATAGGGTTGGGTATTCCAGGTGACCAGATAGAGGTCAAAGGATTTGGAAATTCATCACTTTTCAGCGTGCTAGGACGCTCCTGACTTCCGCTGAGAGACCCGCTACGCGCTCAGCGACCTAAACCACACACACAACTGCGGAGCGAGATCCTAACTAGGTCGAACGACGCTCTACTAGCTGCAGAAATATGTAGTGTGCTGTACTCCACGGTGTTTGTTTTGTTTAGCTAGCTGACTTGTAGACAGCGCCTCGTGGTTCGTTTAAAGTGGGTATGAGGGATTATTCAAATACACGTTTTATTGTAGTTTCAAGCCTCGTTTTATCACAGGGATGAACGGTTTTATTGATTTTATGGTTTTTATTTGAGAGGAACTCTCTAGGACGCTGCTAGCTCGAATTTCAAAGCCACTAGCTGCTCTGAAGCTTTGGGAACTGGTCTGAAACTAAGGCCGCACTGTGCGCTACCTTCTGAATGATCTGCTAGCCCACTTGTGGACTCTGTTTCTGACTCTCTAGGTGCTCTCTTGGCCTCTAAGCACACTCTGGCTTCTAAATTCTTGGACCTTGTCCTCAAGAACTTTTCTCTTTATTTAACTAAGCCTTCTCTGGCTTCAAACGAACTCTACGAAGTCAAACTGATCCTTTATTCGTCTTCTTTCTTACTAGACACTGCGTCTTAGCTCGAAATAAAACAGGGAAGAGATTGCTTAAGGTAACTAGCTACATAGGTACATCTTTTATACTACAGCTATGTGTGGTTCTAGTATGCGAATAAAATAGTGTAAAACATTCTTATCTCGTGTAAATAATGCCTGCAGGCAATGGGTATAGGGTTGAGTATTCCAGGTGACCAGCTAGCGGTCAAGGATTTGGAAATTCATCCCATTTTAGCGTGCTAGGATGCTCCTGACTTCCGCGTACCATGCGCATCATGCGTGCGTCTCGGCTAGCGGTGCCGCTTTATTCCGGATCTGCGGCCATCATTGATGCCGGTTCCTTCTTTCCTTTCTCATCTTATTACCACTTTTGGTAGTCCCCCGGGTAGAGGGTAGAGCGTGCGTCTAACTAACGCGTCCGCGTCCCGTGCGTTTCTCAGTAAGTCACAAGATACGCTCGCTAGTAGTCGATGCATTCGCGTCTAGCTCTCACTAGCTGTGTCTCGCACTCCTAGTTGTAGTATTTTGTAGCTAGCTATTCAGCAATACATTGATTGTACTGAATTCGCCGCGCACTATTTCCAAAGCATCCAGAAGTCTTTTAATTTATTCCCCATGGTGCGTTTATGCCTCGCTAGTCGTTTATGACTTATGCGTTCTCTGTTTCACTGTTTTCTAACTTTTAACTGTCTCCCGGCTTATCATACGGACTCAGCTAGCTCTGAACCGCGTCTGATTACCATTGTCACAGGTTATATGACAGCTAGTAGTCGCATAGCTAGGCTTCAGACTACTAACTTGGGTGCGTTATAGTCTCTTTGTCTCGGTAATATTCCATAGGTAAAAGATGATATATTGCAAAATTCATGCGTGGCCGGTTTGCGGCCCTATCACCGCGTACCATGCGCATCATGCGTGCATCTCGGCTAGCAGTGCCACTTTATTCCAGATCCATGGCCATCATTACTGCTGGTTCCTGCTTTCCTTTCTCGTCCTATTACCACTTTTGATAGTCCCCCGGGTAGAGGGTAGCGCGTGCGTCTAACTAACGCATCCGCGTCCCGTGCGTCTCATAGTAAGTCACAAGATATGCTCGCTAGTATTCGACACACTCGCATCTAACTTCCACTAGCTGTGTCTCACGCTCCTAGCCACAGTATTTTGTAGCTAGCTATTCAGCAATACACTGATTGTACTGAATTCGCCGCGCACTATTTCATCAGGAAAAACACTTTTGCCCCAGGTCATCCTAGGAAAATTTGGCTGGAAGACATACTACCAGGGCATCCCAGGGCATTATATGTGCCCTGGGACACTCCTGTGATGCCAGGAGACTTCCCAGAAGGTTCCATCAATTTTAATATATCCTATGACACTCCTGTGATGCCAGGAGACTTCCCAGGAACTTGTATCAATTTTAATATATCCTATGACACTTTCAGAGCAGTCTAAGAATCTAGGTGGCCATTTTCCAAATATAATTCATTTTATAGCTACATAATGTAAAATTATATTACCAAAGTATCTAAAACATTAGCCATCGTTGCTGGGACATCATCATCGATGCACCCGCTGTTGCAGCATCGCCATCATCGTTGAGCCCGTGGCGTCGTGGCGTTGTTGTGGATGCACCTGCGATGTCGGTGTCGTGCGGTCATCATCGATGCACCTGCAGCTGTGCCATCGTCGTCGAAGTACCAGCAGCCATGTAAGCTAGAATTATATATGATACCTGGGCTGCCTGCCAATAAGGAGTGTACATCCACAAGGCTAACAAGCCTGTTGGGCAGTTGCCCAACACTATGCAACATAATACCTACAGGCTGCCGGGGTGCCAGAGACGGCTTTGGTGCTTGTTGTTGGGGCGGGTGATGGTAAATAGTTGTCAACAATGCCAGAAATGATGTCCGGCACTGTATTTTGGGTGCTGCTCATCGTCGGGGGCGCTTTTGGGCGCGGGAAAAAATCTAATAGGATCCATTAATATATTCTGACCTGCCGCCACCCTTTGCGCGCCTCGGGGAGGGCGGGGATGGGTGGATTGACGAGAATGGCTTTGGATGACGTTCCTATTTGGGGCGGGGCTGCTGTCAAACAACCGTCAACAACGTGGGAAATGATGCTCGGGGTTGTATTTGGGCTCTTGCTCATCGTCGGGGGCGGTTTTGAGCACGGAAAAAAATCCAATAGGGTCTAGTAATATATTGCTACCCATTGCCGCCCTTTGCGCGCCTCATGGGGGGCAGGGATGGGTGGATTAAAGAGAATGACTTTGGATGACATTCTAAAAATAGACGGAAAGCGCCCTAGTGTGATATTTTTAGATGTCAGCGCTTGTGCCTTGTTTTGTTATCTATAGATTAGATAGCCAGAAAGCGCCCAACCCTGATATTTTTAGATGCAGACGCTCGTGCCTCGGCGCCTGTCGCTGTTATCTATAGATTAGATACTTTCCTTTAATCCCACGCTGCTGCATGTTTAAAAATAGACACACTTCATTTTGGCCTGTTGCCTCTGTGCTCGAAAACCTCAGGTAAAAAGATTCAATAGAAACCTTTGAATATATTTTAACTTTGATAGGTATACAACACAGAAAATATAATACAAGACTGAAACGAGGACAAGAGAACAAGGAGGGCGTCGACGTGAGTAACACACGTCGGTGCCTCTCCTGCAGCTGCTCATCCTCGTTCTCCTCCTTGTCGTCGTATCGCTGCCGCCGCCGCTCCCACCTCGTTATCGCCGTCATAACGGAGCAGCAGCGGCCGTCGCGTTGCTGCCACTGCTCCCACCTTGCCGTCGTCGTATCCCAGCGGCAGCCATCGTGCTGGTGCTCCCGCCGTATCTGAGCAGCAGCAATGGGTGCTGCTGCTGCTCGTCCTCGTCGTCACCGTATACGAGCAGCAGCAGCAGCACGACTGCTGCTGCTGCTCCCCCTCGTCGTCGTCGTATACAAGAAGCAGCACTGGGCGCCGCTTCTGCTGCTGCTCCCGCCTTGTCAACGTCGCCGTATACGAGCAGCAGCCACCGTCGTGTGGCTGCTGCTGCTCCCACCTCCTTGTCGGTCGCCGTATCCGTATAGGAGCAGCAGCAGCAGTCGCACTGCTGCTACTCCCACCTCCTCGTCGCCGCATTCGTAAACGAGCGGCAGCGGCCGTCGTGCTGCCGTTGCTCCGCCCTCCTCCGAGTCGTCGTCGTGTCCTTATACGAGCGGCAGCAGCGGTCGTGCTGCCGCTGCTGTTCCCACCTTGTCGCCGGCGTCATGTACGAGCCTGCTGCTGCCGCTCCCATCTTGCGGTCGTCGTCGTATCCGAGCGGCAGCCGTCGTGCAGCCGCTCCTCCCACCTCGACGTCGTCGCCGTATCTGAGAAGCAGCAGTGGGGCACTGCTGCTGCTGCTTCCACCTTGTCGCCGTCGCTGTAGACGAGCAGCAGCCGCAGTCGTGCTGCAGCCGCTGTTCCCGTCGTCGTCGCCGTCTGTGTACAAGCAGCAGCAGCGGTCTTCCTGCTGCTGCTGCTGCTCCCACCTCCTCCTCATCGCCGTATCAGTATACGAACAGCAGCCGTCGTGCTGCTGCTGTTCCCGTCGTCGTCGCCGTATCCGATCAGCAGCAGCCGTCGTGCTGCTGCTACTGTTCCCGTCGTCGTCGCCGTGTCCGAGCGGCAGCCGTCGTGCTGCGGCTCCTCCCAACTCGTCGTCGTCGCCGTATCCGAGCAGCAGCCGCGGGACCGCTGCTGCTGCTGCTGCTACCCCCTCGTTGCCTTCGGGTAAGTGGGTGGAGGGAGGGAGGAAGGAGAAAATGAATCGAGTCATACGACTCGATTCGTTGCTTACCGGGTGGGTCTCCCTCTCACAGGTCTCCCCTCGCGTCCTTACCCCTCATCTCCCTCCCATCTTCTTCCAGAGCCGGCCCACATTACCTCGATGAGGGAGAGGGGCATACAGCGTCGTGGGCAGCTTCGTTTGCGTCGTAGGGACCTGGATGGTGGCTTTGTGGGACGGGGTGGATGAGGGAGAGGCGAAGGAGGGTGGTGGTGTTGGTTGGAGAACCGTCGTTGATGGTTATCCGGCGTTTGCCGAGAGTGACGCGATTGGCTGGCAAACTCGGACCGGCCAAACACCCAAATGCTCGTCGAGGTTTCCAACTTCTCCGTGACATTCCCCAGCCCATCCGAGGGCCAAAAAATATTTAAAGTATATTGATAAGTAGTTTAAAATATATTTCAAGCATTTTCACCGGATTCCAGATGTTGAAATCCTACCGATTCAGGAAGAGATGGTCAAACGAGGTGATTTCTGGCATTTGAGGTGAGATATCTTATACTAGGTTTACTTGAAATCATATCGAACTGAGGATAATGTAGTAGAAGTATAATTTGAATGAAATAGAGATTTTCCAGATACTTTGTGAGGCTTACAGTGAGTCAAGATGTTCAAAACTTCGAAATACCATCTTGGTGATCATATTGTCCAAAGATTTCTTATTGGTTTCATGCGTTAGTTGACGAGAATGTCCGTATTCTTGTACCTACTCCGAAGACTCTCTGGGGAACCCCTCAAGATTAATCTGATGGCACTCCTTAGTCAAAGTATACAGTATATCGAGATATCAATAGGTTTATTGTACCACTAAATGCAAGGTAGATGTCTTTAGAATACCCGAAATCACCACGGTCGCTCGCAAACTCGATTCAATGGGCAGTACTATTGCTATTTTCACTGTAAATTTAATATTTGTGTTCTAAATGACATAGTGTATATATTCCGGCGTTAAACCTATCCTCATATGTGCTGTGGATGTCCTCGGGGATGTTCGAGACCTCGACGACGGATCGGAGGGTGGCCGGTCCGAGTTTGCCAGCCAATCGCGTCACTCTCGGAAAACGCCGGATAACCATCAACGACGGTTCAACGTCGTTGATCGTTAACTTCCTCCACCACCCCACCATCCTTCCCCGTCTCTCTGGCCTATCCCGACCCCTCGAGGACTTTAATAAAGGTTGGTAAGTCTTTATTTTAATAACTTTTCTTATATTCTAACATTTTGGGCTGTTAATAGGTGCGGTACAATTCGAACGAGACCAACCACCACCTCGCATGCCCCTCCCCTTGTTGACGGATGGGCTGACTTGGGAAGGATGCAGGTGGGAGATGAGGGGTTAGAGTGCTCAAGGGGAGACCCTGGCAGAGGGAGACCCGCCCGGTACGTGATAAACTCCACAATTCATTGTTCGATACCCCACGGCTCACCCTTCCACCCACAGGCAAAAGAGGAGACGACGCAGTCTCCTCTTTCAACGTCGAACGTCGTCTGGGTATACCAGACGGCGTTCGAGTTCATTCTTGCGACCTTCGAGCCCCGCCGCCCTGTCGTCTCGGCTCCCCAAAGCCGCCTACGGATTCAAAGGGAAGGGATAAGAGGTGAAGGGGAGGTTCGGGACCACCGAGCATGGGCACGAACGCCTGAAGGCTAGCGAGAACGTTGTCTCATGTAGACGACATTCGAAGCTTTACCTCGGACCCCACCACCACGACCTTACACGCCCCACAAGCCCCGTCCGCCGCACCATTTGGCGTCACCCACCAGCCGACTAGGCTGCCACCGCGCACCCTGGCTTATGCACGGTCGTTATCCTGAACCACCGCTATTCCCCCTCTCCCTCATCACCACTTTTTGGCACCACCCCTCTGCCCACATCCATGGCCGACGTCAACACCCGCCGCCTCACCTCCCAGCACTGCCGTGAGCAGTGCGACCGCCGCTCATGCGATGCGACCACAAGGACGAGGGACGAGATGGAAGTAGCAGCGGCAGCAGCAGCACGACCGCTGTTGCTGCTGCTGCTCAGATACGACAACGACGGCGAGGTGACAGCGCACAACCGCTGCTGCTCGGGCTCGAAGATGATAGCGAGGGGACCGCAGCAGCACGACCGCTGCTGCTCGGATACACGATGACGACGAGCAGCAGCGCGACCGACTGCTGCTCGGATACGGCGACAACATGCTCGGATACGACGACGACCACGAGCAGCAGCACGACCGCTGCTGCTCGGATACGGCGACGATAACGAGCAGCAGCGCAATCAGCTGCTGCTCGGGTACGACGACGACGAGCAGCAGCACGACCGCTGCTGCGTGGATACGGCGACGATGACGAGTAGCAGAACGACCAGCTGCTGCTGGGGCACGACGACGATAACGAGCAGGAGCGCGACCAGCTGCTGCTCGGGTACGACGACAACGAGCAGCAGCACAACCGGTGCTGCTGCGGCTCTGTTATGGGGGTGACGATGAGGGGGGAGCAGTGGCAGCAGCCATCCAATGACGAGGGGAATGAGGATGAGCAGCAGCAGGCGAGGCGTCGACGTGCGTCCCTCACGTCAACATGTCCCCTCCTTGCTCATTTTACTCATGTATTTTATTGGTCTTTTTTGTATACCTTATGACTAGTAGTATCATAGTTTAAATATATTCAATGTGTTCTATTTTAATCTTTTTACCTGAGATTTTCGAGCAAAGAGAAAATGAACCAAGTCTATTTTTAAACATGCAGCATGGGATTAATAAAATATATCTAATCTATAGATAACAGAGACAGGCACCGAGGCACGAGCATTTGGATCTAAAAATATTACGCTGGGCGCTTTCTGGCAATCTAATCTATAGATAACAAAACAAGGCACAAGCGCTGACATCTAAAAATATCACACTAGGGCGCTTTCCATCTATTTTTAGAATGTCATCCAAAGTCATTCTCTTTAATCCACCCATCCCCGCCCCCCATGAGGCGCGCAAAGGGCGGCAATGGGTAGCAATATATTACTAGACCCTATTGGATTTTTTTCCGTGCTCAAAACCGCCCCCGACGATGAGCAAGAGCCCAAATACAACCCCGAGCATCATTTCCCACGTTGTTGACAGTTGTTTGACAGCAGCCCCGCCCCAAATAGGAACGTCATCCAAAGCCATTCTCGTCAATCCACCCATCCCCGCCCTCCCCGAGGCGCGCAAAGGGTGGCGGCAGGTCAGAATATATTAATGGATCCTATTAGATTTTTTCCCGCGCCCAAAAGCGCCCCCGACGATGAGCAGCACCCAAAATACAGTGCCGGACATCATTTCTGGCATTGTTGACAACTATTTACCATCACCCGCCCCAACAACAAGCACCAAAGCCATCTCTGGCACCCCGGCAGCCTATAGATATTATGTTGCATAGTGTTGGGCAACTGCCCAAGGGGGTTGTTAGCCTTGTGGATGTACACTCCTTATTGGCAGGCAGCCCAGGTATCATACATGATACTGGCACATACAGGTGGTACCAGTGGCATCGTGGGGTCATCGCGATGTACCCGCTGTTGCGGTGTCGTCGTCATTGTACCCACAGCATCGATGCGGCCGCAATGTTGTGGGGCTCATTGTCAATGCACCTGCGGCGTCGATGAGCCCCATGACATCGCAGGCTCTTCGTGGATGCACCCGTGGCGTCGATGTACCCATGGCGTCGATGCGCCCGCAACGTCGCGGGCTCGTCATTGATGCATCCCTGGTGTCGATGCACCCGTGACGTCGATGGGCTCCGCCTACTGGAACTTATCAGTAAGTATCGCACGAACCTTGTTAGATATGGACTTACCTGCCAGCTCGCTCGACAATGCCCCATCTAGATCCGCTTTCCCCCCCTACCTGCAAATCCTCCACCCACGAGCAACCCGCTGTGACCACGAGCCCGCAGACACGTTCCACACTGAGGAAGGTGAATGGCGTCGGCGTCGGCACCATTTCCAGTCTGCAGGTAACTCTGGCCTCTTCTTGCACTGTCCACCATCGTTCTGACTAAGTTGCTTCGTAACTAGAGATTCGGTGCTGTAGAGACGTGAATGTAAGTCAGGATCTCGTTTGTAGCTATAGGATTGAACTAACCTTGGCCATTGATCCTGCCCCGCAACCTCCAGCACTGAAACCCATCATTGTATTGCTGCAAGTCGAACATATACAGCCCTTCAAACAATGAGTGAAAGGGGGTGGGATCGCCTTTTGCTCGCAACCCCTTGACCCAAGGCCGAAGCCCTCGATCACGGCCCACGGACATGCTGTACGACGTGGAGGGTAAATGGCGGAGGCGGCAGTGTTGTTTCTAGTGTGTAGGCATCTCTAACCTCTTCTCGCACTGCTGGCATTGTTCTGATGGTGTTTCTCTGTGTCCAGAGGCTTGTTGCACTGTAGACACGTAAACATAAGTTATAACTTCATTAATAGGTGTTGCATTGAACTAACCTTGACCTAGACCCCGCCCGATCCCTTCCAGCATCGAAATCGACGCCCACCGCACACCGCTGTTCGAACGTGTACGACCCACTGATCGCCGATTGATAAGGTGTGCAGGATGTCGAGAATGGAGGCGGAGAGGCCGACGGTGCTTGTAGGCAGTGTTTGCATGACCGCAGGTCCGTCTCTCACGTATCGCCTTCTAGCTGCTTTGTGGTGGCCGTTCTGGGTGTGTAGGGATTGCCGCAGTAGACAGAGCACTGGTCAACTCTCGCAGCCTTTGAGCACTCTGTGCGCTGTATAACCGGAAAGGTGAGTGGGCATTTGAGATGGTGTAGCAGGTAGAGGGGCTTCGTAATACGTCCTGGACGGCAGCGGGTGGAGGTCTGTCATACCCGCGGCATCCTGGGGTGGTCGTCGATGCACGCGCAGCTGCGACGTTGTCGTCGATGCACCCGCCGTCGCGGCTTCGTCATTGCAGCGGCAGTGTCCTGCTGTTGCCTCGCCGTCACCATGCCCGCCCGCCCCTTTGCTGTCACCTCACCTCGCTGTGCCCACCTCGCGTTGCTGCGCCTGCCTGCCTCGGCGGCGTTGTTGTCGTGCTTGCACCTGCACCGCCAGCGTTGTGCTGTGGCGGCGTGGTTGTGGCTGCACCGGTCTTGGGTGCTACATCCGTGGTGCTGCTGCTGCGGCTGGCGGAGGTTGGGACGAGGGATGAGGGCTTTGCGATGAGTGAAGGAGCGGGACGGGTCGGTGTTGCGGTGTTGTGGGATACCATATGCACCGACGTCGAGCTGGTACTGGAGGTGCTGTCGTTTATGTGCGCGTGGGATGTCCGGGTTGGTGTGGGCAAGTGTGGGTGAGCGAATAGCTCGTTGACGTCGAAAACAGCGACGAGGGGGGTCTTGGCTGAAAGGCGGTTGTGATGGTGAGTCGTTGTCGATGCACTTGCGGTGTCGTGGGTCGTCCTCATTGGACCCGCGGCGTCGTGGGGTTGTCTTCGATGCACCCGCAGTGTCGTCGGGTAGTCGTCGATGCACCTGCGGCATCATAGGTCGTCGTCGTTGGACCCGCGGCCTCATGGGGTCGTCTTCGATAGCCTCCGCTGTTGCGGCGTCGATGCACCTGCAGCTGCACGGTTGCGGCGTCGATGCACCTGCCGGTGCGGCATCGTCGATGAACCTGCTACCACGGCAGCATAGTTGCAGCGGCGGCGGCATCATCCCGCTGTCGCCTCATCGTCACCGCGTCCGCCCGCCCCTTTGCCGTCACCTCGCCTCGCTGCGCCCACCTCGAGCCATGCACCCTGTCCGTCGGTTGTGTTCGCAGTCTGTCAGTTGCCATCCTCGCTGTCTGTCGGCCATCCTCGCCATCTGTCGTCCTTGTAACGGGGGCGGCAGTCGTGGTGGTGTTGTTGCTGGAACAGCGTAGCTGGTGGATGGCACTTGGTGACTAGATGGCACAGCGGATGGGCTTGCCGGTGGTGTAAGGCCGTGGGGGTGTTAACGTGAGGCTTCAAGCACAGATTCGAACGTCATCTGCATCAGACGACGTTCGAATCTAAGGAGACGACGAAGCAGGTACAAGCTGTGGGGAGATGTGAGCATCCCTGTGTGTGGATTGAAGTAGAAGAGCGGAACGAGTCGGCAGTACCGACTCGTTCTGCTCACGTACCTTGCGGATCCCCCTCTACCAGGGCCTGCCCTTGGTCTCAGTCCCCTCGCTGCCCACCTGAACCCTACATCCTTCGAAGATCGGAGGAGCACGCGACGGCGTCAACTTGTTCGTTCGTGCGTCTTGAGGGGCACCGCGCATGGGGGAGAGGCAAGAGAGGGTTGGTGGTGGTGGTTAGAGATCAAGATCAATGACGTTCAACGACGTTGATCTTTATCCGGCAGTTTCCGACAGCCTTGTAAGCTATATTCTTATATGAAGCAAGGCCAGTTGCCCAACATACATTATACATCTATAAGGGGAGCTTGCCCAAGGCCTCCCAGAGGACAATATGCCGTGGGTGCCGGGTGGGGCTTGTTGTTTGGGGCGGGCATAGACAACACATGTCAACAATGCTGAAAACAGGTGGCGGGCATACAAAATAGCTCTTGCTCGTCGTCAGGGACGGATTTGAGTTCGGAAAAAGCGCACACAGGCTCTCATGATTTTTGTCGACCCATATTGGGTGTTTGCCCCGCCCTAGGGGGGCGGGACGGGATGGATCGCAAGGGAGGGCTTCGGATAACCTTGCATTATTTTCGTTGGCAGTGCACTATTTTTAGATCAGCACCCATTTCTTACCCACCGGCTTCCCGCGATCAAAATCAAGCGCCAGTGTCATATCTCCGATGACATCATTTCATTATTTCCGTTCCGTTGCTCCCATTCCCATAATTGATGCCATCAATCCCGTCAATTTCTCTGCCCCCACGCGCCCGTTGGATGCATTATTGCGCGCCGCGCACTCCTCCTGTAGTTTGTTTATTTTATAGACTAAATATATGTCCTTTACTTATTCTAAATGCATTGAACCCCTTTTCATTGGTCAATGCTTGTGGATAGCATGATGTTCCCGGAGTTCTCCACAATTGATAGACCACAGGCGTAACGTTATAAATAGAATCGCGTAGTTACCCAATGAATCCGGCAGTTCTTCGACTCTTGCATCCGTCCCTCATTAAATAAATTATATACACGTATACTACTCATCAATACAAATCGAACCATGCTAATTTTGTATGGTAATTCCCGCGGGAAGGTGTCGAGGGACCGTCAGCCAGTTGGACACTGCAGGAGGTAGTGTTATAAATAGAACCGCACATTTGCCGCAGACATCAAAAGGAGTTCTTTCCCTTTGTCCCTCCGTCCCTCGCCGCATGAAGTTCATAGCTGCAATCCACTGCTAAATACGATTTGACCAATACTACTTTTATGTTTTAATTCCGACGGCATCACCTCCAATCTTCGAAAATGTTTTTAACCACTCACGAGCACCTTCCGCATTAGGAAGTTGGCTGACAGAGAGGAAACAAACCACTTGCAGAATTCTAAGTCAAAAAAAAGCGCACAGGCAAAGGTATCTACTAAACGCCAGCCACCCCATCAATCATATCCTCGTCGTCGTACAAATTATTGGAGTCCCCATCTTCCTCGTCGCTCTCGTCTTCATCGTCGTCGTCAGCGTTGACATCTGCGTCCTGTGAGTTGACATTGTCGGCAAGAGTGTTGTCTTGGAGCGGCGCTTTCCATAGCTCTCGGAAGTGGGCAGCCAGACTGTCTTGAAGCCTTGCTTGAGAGCGGGCATACGCAGCTAATCCCTCAGCCAAATCCTTCGACACACCTTCCCTTGCTAGCTCTCGGGACCTCCACCACTTTGCTTTCCATTCCAGAAACGCCAGGACTCGTCGCATTTCTTCCTTGAGCAGCATTACCTCTTCTGTTCCTCTTGCCGCCCTCGCCCTGCTCCTAGCCCATTCTGTACGAAGAATGTCGTGTTATTGTCGTCGGAATCGGAGGATGGGATTGTCAACCAAATCCAGGAGAGCGTCCGGCGCGTTTCGCCAGTCCCATCGCGACGGCTTCGAGTTTCGTTGAAGAGGGTGAATTCGTCTGTCTCCTTCTGTTCAACCCCCTGCTCTCCATCTAACTGGTCATCCTCTAACACCCCCCGACGGCCGACACGTTGGCGAAGACGGTTCGGATCTTGATACCCTCGGATATCGCGGTCTTCCAGGACGCGAAATTTGTCTCCCATTCTCCTGGGCCTGAAAGGGCGTACTTGGCGACTCTGGCTTCTCGGTACTTCTCGGCGGAATACCTGGCTCGGTCATGCACTCGTCAATAACAGCTCGCGATCTGGTTCCATCCCTTTGGCCCCGAACATTCTTATTCTTGAACTGAATCAACCGGCTCTTGATCTTGAGGATTTTCTTGATATTCTCCAGGGAATCCGGGAGCTGCGCATTCCGGACTCTTTCCTCGATCGCAGCCAGGCCTCGGACACAGAGCCTTGAACGATGGGCGGATGGTAATCGGGACGGAAGCCAAAGGGGGGCGTCTTCAGGGTTGTTGGAGGTTGGCTGGGAGGTAGGAGGGTGGTTGGTGTGATACTGGAGTAAGCCGGGTATGTAGATCGGAAGCAGCTATTCCCAGGCCCGAATTCGGGAGAGGAGTGCATTTCGCTGCTCCGTGAGGGTGCCGTCCTTGCGAAGGGTCGAACTTATTGCCGTAGTCTTAGCCAGCCGACGAACACGGCGTCTGCAATGAAAGCGTTCAGTTTTGAAATGTGCTACGCAAGGAAAAAGACATACTGCATCTCTTCCAAGTCTAAGCCCATGTAGATGAACATTGACGCGGTGGTGGCGTGCAGGAAGTTACCGCCGTTAGCCAAATACTTCGCCTCTTCCTCGGCCAGATCCTTCTTCACTTTCGCTTCGGACATGCCTGGCGTTGTCTTTTTTTAGTTCACATTGTACGGTGCGCACGAAGTCTCAACTCACCTGCTCCTTCCAAATGATAGGGGTTCTTTTTCTTCTTGGGAAACGTGTCCTCATCCCAATCCACACACATCTTCTCCCATCCCCCCACCAGCTTGGGATCCAACGACGCCGTTAGCCCTCGATGTCCTTCAACCTGTAGATTACGATCTTTGACGGCTGCCTTGTACCTTCGAAGGAGTGTAGATCCCATTGACGTGTACTTCTGCCAGTTCCAGAAGCCGAAATGGTCGTCAAAGACATCCTGTCGTGATCCAGGACCCTGTGTTTTTGTAGAGTTTGCCAGCGCGTTGTGTGGGGCCCAAATGCGTTCGGGACATTCACAATCTGAATGGCCGCAACCTTTGATGAAGTTGAGGGAGTAAACTTCATGTCCGACGGCGTTATGCATGGGCTCGTGAAGCTTGGGGATTGCGGGTATGAAAGTCATGTCGGGTCGGGGTTTGATGTGGTCAGGCCAATGCTCGTCGATCCTCTTGAAAAGGTTAATGAACCATTGGCACATAATGTCGTAGCTGATAAGAATGAGGTGGACCAAGATGAATTGTAGTGTAGAACCAAAGATGTAGTCCATATTCGGGTACCTAGTTCCTGATCAGCACTCCGTGAATTGCCATCCAAAACATCGTAACACACCTTTCTCCCTTCTGCAAGTTTCCTACACCGAGTGGGAGAATCATCTCGGAGCGTCCGCACGCAGTGAGATTGGTGCCAGTATATCTCAAGCCCACGGAGAATTTGTTATTCGCTTTGGCCAGGGCTTGAAAGCCGACACAGGTACTGATCTATAGACGTTAGAATGTAAGACAATATATCAAATAAATCATCGAGAAAGCGGCTCACATCAGTATCGTTGGCTCTGCTCAAGACGTATTCCTCATAGGGCTTACGAGGCACCATATACGCCCAGCCTATTCCCAACCCAGGATCCTGTGAGTAGTTCGAAACTAGCTGGTTCTTGAGGCGAAAGTTGGCATCCATGCATATAATCATCATGTAAAGGAACCTGTGACCGATTAGCTGATAGAGTATGAGAAATGAACTGAATTCACGTACTTCATTTCATCAGGAGCATTCTCCCATCCATCCAGCAAGTTGATCCCTGGGTGTGGACATGAGGGGCATCTGACTGCCAGCTGACCAGGCTGAATACCTGCGATGCCACTGGGCTGGTGCTGTATTGCGGCCCACTTTAACATCTGAAGGTGTCGCCACTGCATTATCATGCGGAAGAGAGCGCGATATCGAGATTTCGGGAGGTCGATTCCGGTATTGTTTGTCGACTTCTCCAGGCATCGGTAGAAGTCGTAAGTCGATGCTTTCGTAGTCAGCGCCATCTTGTGAAGGTGACGTAGCAGCTCAAAAGTGGCGCAGGTCTTGACGGATATCTGCGAAGCGGGATAAAGTCGACGACGAAGGAGTTGAAGGTGGTGAGGAATGGCACGCGAGCAGCCACAGTACTGAATGGCGACGGAATGGATGCCGTTTGTGTGGAGAACGAGGATACTGGCATGACATGGGATCGGACTCTCACAGAACATGCTGGAATGGTTTAGTTGAATTTTGAGCCCGAGAGTTTTAAGAGAAATCTTGATAAATTCGGAGCCGGTCTATTTCTAGTAAATGTTATCAATGAGCATTCGAGATGATAAATTTTCTTATCAAGTACCTGTATCCTGTGGAAAGGATGAAACCTATGCCGCTTAACACAACACGAGCTACAGACGAGATCGGGCTGGAAGCATTCCTCACACCGATACTCAGGACTTCCGGAGGTCTCAGCGCAACGAGCGACGCAGTCCGGACAGTCTCTGGCGTTCCGAAAGTCCCCTCTGCCCGCCCAACGTGCGATCTCCTCAAGGTAGGCTTGACGATGGAGATCCATCCATACGACGTGGGGACGTTTCTGTGGAACATTCTCCTTAGTTCTTTACTTGAGCGAGAAAGAAAGAAAAAATTACAGAGACTTTACTCTTCTTCTTCTGATTGGCTGCTAGTGGTTCAGGTGGTGGGTTTTCGTCCATGACCTGGCCCTCGAGAACCGCGTCATACAGGTCACCATTTGGGTCAAGGGCAAACTGAGGGTCGTCGGGCGGAGACCAAGAGGTAGTCTTCTGCCAGGAGTCAGCAGCACGTTTAGTGTCTCTTTCTACCCGTGCCGAGAGAAAGTCGTTCCCGACTCGACGCAGCGTTCCCTCACTTGCATGAACTAGGTCGTAGTCAATATCATCCAAGAAAGGCACGACGTCGTGAAAAGCCCCTCCTGTGGATATACGAGGTCGTTTGGGAGGTCTATTTTCGGCCATGACAGAGATGCAGATAAGAAAAATAAAAAGGTCGCAGAAGCTGAGCAGCATACAGAGTAGCCTTGGTCTTGGGTCTGAGGTGAAGGACGGGAGACACGTGGGAAATCCGACTTAGCGCGGTTCGACGACGGTCAATGAGCTCCGTGGGAATTCAAAACATCAACAGACACATCGGTGAAATAAATTTAAATGCCGTTTATAATCTGATCCCACTGAAGTGAGATAATCAAAGTCGAACGTTGCTGCCTCATAAATCTTGTCGTCTTCCTATTTTCTTTCATCTTCCAGTCGTCCTCGGCGCAAATCCTTCAAAATCAACGCACATTCTATGTGTCTTAATAACTGTACGTGTATTTTCTAAGATTTTATGCCCATTTTGGCTCTCTTGTTTCGTGTCTTATACCCACTTTTTACCTCTGCCTATTAGGCCCGTCGTCCATATCTGCTTCAATCTGAGAAGCGAGGAGATTCAACCAGCCCCTCGCCTCCGCGTCATCCTTGGGTCGATATACCATCCTCATCGTCGACACCAACATCCCCGTTTCTTCGCTTTTAATAGTCTGTTCACTCTTCGAGAGCGTCCGATGGACCGTCGTCTTCCCTCTACGTCATCATGGAGCGCGACGGTCGTTCCTCCAATACCTCTGAACTCTCAATTCGCTGGATCCTCGAGGAAACCCTCAGATTCTCGTGCCAAATTGGCTATCGTCCTTGTATATACCATCCTCGTCGTCGACACCAACATCCTCGTTCCTCACTCTCAACAGTCTTTTCGCTCCTCAAGAGCGTTCGCTGGATCGTCGTCGTCCCTCTGTCTGGCATCATGGGGGTCGACGGCTTTTCATCCGATACCTCTCAACTCGAGGCCGCCGTTCTGCTTGAGGCCGCCCTGGCTATAGCGAGCGAGTTGCAAAATGCCGTCAAGGTTGTTCTCCTCAGCTCGGATAGGAATTGTACGTCATTTCATCTCATTCATTTCATCTTACCTCTAACCAACCACGCCCATTTCACAGTGCATTTGAAGGCGCACTCCAGACAATTCACACTCTCCTTCACACCTTTATCCGATTTGCATTCCCTGACATTCGTTCCCTGACATCATCACTCTCCTTATACCTCCATTTCCATATCATTCTTATTTAAAATTTGCTCGCTCGCTACTCTCTTGTGTTTTCTAATAGTTGTTTAATGTGTCTGTGTAAATAATCTACCAACAAGTTTTCCAAATACAATCTACACACCGATAGTAATGCCATGTAGATCGGAATTCATGAATCCATATACCTGTGTTGCGTGTGAAAAATGGTTGTGTGGTGATTTCGGGTGGTTTGCTGAAGTTGGGACACGAAAATAACAAAGAAAGAGGTAGATTTAAAGGATTCTGATCTCGGAATCATGTAAATATACCAATCTTACATATGTACCTTGAAAGCAAAAGTGAAGAGAGAAGAGCTATACGTTCCAGGATGAAGAGAACGGAAATTGCATTGAAAGCTTGACAATTGATCTTGCTTATCAGTCACCCAGCACCGACATATCCATCCCGTTCAATTTAGGTGAACCATTTGTTGTGAAATATATCCAGAATGATGCAGCATATGATATACCATCCATTTTATGTGTATTGAAACCTCTCTACCTTCATGTGTGTCTGATGGACTCTCTTCACTCTTCACCTGGTGCGGTCTACTGACCTCGGCTGTCGGTCCAAATTAGGATATCTCCTTCCCGTTTAAGATCATGAGCAGCAACTTGTCTTTGCTTCTCGTCCTCTTCATCTCATCTCGTCCTCCGCCTGTCGGGCTTGTACTATGCCAGATGTATTTCCCTCCTCACCTGATTCACGCAAGAGAATTCGAAAGCGTGAGTACTACCACAGGTATTTCGGCTACCCTATTTAACGACTGACGCTTGCTGAACATTTTGGGTAGAAATCGGGATGCTGAGCGAGAAAAAGCTAGGGGGCGGATGCAAAGGTATGTATTAATTTCAAATATTCTCTGTTAATACATCATTCCCATGTTAATTTCGATGCAGGAGAAGGAAGAATTGTTCAACTGAAGAGCTCACTACACAAAAAGAACGCCATCGTGAAGCACAAGCACGTTACAGGGAGGCTAATCGCGCAAAACTTAGGTTGAAGGCGTGGCAGTATCGGTATGTCTTATTAATTCTATCCATATCAACTCTATATTAATGCTATTACAAGAATAAAACAGAAAAGAGCTAACGAAATAGCGAAAGACGAAGAGGAGTACCAACGCCTGATGGCACTGGAGTTAGAAGACTGCGAGTAATCTCTTACACGCCGGATCGTAATTTGGATCACATAGGTAGAGTTTCAACAGGATATATAGAGATAAATTAAACCCCTCGTTTTGAATTTATTGAACTGGCTCAGACCTTCAGAATAGAGCTTGTTAATATTGACATCTAACTCATTCGAACTTTTCAGTAATAGACCCGGCAGGGTAGACGTTGTTAAATTGACTTGATACAACGAATACAAAATGAGGGCTGGATCTATCTACGACTGGCTAAACAAGGTAACGACAAGTCCATGTAGGCAAGGGGATAGGGCATAAGCGACAGGAAAAAAACTAACGGCGTCTAGTCAGAACGAGCGTGATCGAGCAATTTCCCCACTTCCTCAAGGTACTCGGCATCCATATCCGAAAGATCATAGTCCGTTTCGCCATCATCGGGGGTTGTGTCGGACGGTCCAGCGGGGTTGCGAAGGGTAGAAGGACCAGCAACAGGCGTCGCAGAGAAAACAGAGGCACTCCGGGACTCCGCTATCGATCGAGCAAGCTCGCGGCCAGCCGGTGTGAGTTTGATGCGAGTTCTGGAGGCCGACCCAATGAGACGTGCCCAGTTGACCTCTTCGTCACTATCGTCAAGGTCCGGAAACAGGGCTATGAAGTGTTTCTTGTTAGGTGCAGGGGTCGAGGGGGCCGTAGGAGCGATTTCGCCGGCGGCGGTGGCGTGAGGGAATGGGGGTGGGATAGCAGCCGAAATGGTGAGTTGAGGAATTGGTGGTTGAAGTGGGACGGCATCAGGGAAGGGGGGTGGGATAGCGGCCGAAATGGCGAGTTGAGGGGTTGGTGGTTGACGTAAAGAAGGTGGGACGGTGGCCGAAATGTTGGTTTGAGTGGGTTGAGGGTCTGACGAAATGTTGGATTGAAGCAGAGACAGTTGAGTGGTTGGGTAAACAGCCGAAGAAACAAGCGTAGGGAAAGCAGCCGAATTATCAGAAGGTTGGGCAGCAGCCGAATTACCAGAAGGTTGGGCAACAGCCGAAGGAAGACATAGGGCAGGGGCTGAAACCACGGGCTCAACAGGGGTATCAGAAGCAGCAGCCGAACGGAGAGGTTGGGCAGGGTTCCGAGCCTCTGGGTAAGACTGCGAGGGTACGTCTTCCATTTCGGAATCGCTAACGACAACAACAACGCGCCGGGGAGTTGGACTGAGAGGCGGATTGGTGGCAGCTGCGGATCGCTTAGCAGGGATGGTTCGCGCAGTAGCCGAAGGAAGAGGTTGGGCAGGGTTCCGAGCCTCTGGGTAAGACTGCAAGGGGACGTCTTCCATGTCGGAATCGCTAACGACAACAACGCGCTGGGGAGGTGGACTGAGAGGCGGATTGGTGGCAGCTGCGGATCGCTTAGCAGGGATGGTTCGCTTGGATCGTCGGGGGATTTTGGCCAACGCAGCCAACAGCTTATCCTGCGCTGAGAGTACAGGGCCAGCAGCCTTTCCTTTCTCAACCACGGGCTCAACAGCCGAAGGGAGGGGTTGGGCAAGCTTCCGAACCTTGGGGTAAGACTGGAGGGAAATGTCTTCCATTTCGGAATCGCTACCGACAACAACAACGCGTCGGGGAGGCGGACTGAGAGGCGGATTGGTGGCAGCCGCGGATCGCTTGGCAGGGATGGTTTGCTTGCGATTGGATCGTCGATCGATTTTGGCCGCTGCAGCCAACAACGTAGCCTGCGTTGATGGTACAGGGTCAGCGGCCTTTGCTTTCTCACCAGCGTCCAACATACGAAGAATGCGAGACGTCGGAGTGGGAGTGGTATCTGCAACTGCAGTAGCCGAAGTAGTAGCAGGAGCGGGTCCAAAGTAAGGGGAATCAAGACGGATGGGGTTGACAGTGGAACCAGAAACAGGCGTTGGGAAAGTAGATGGAACGTAGATTGCGTTTCCTGAAACCCCCATCTGAGCAGGGGTTGGCTGCAGGGCTTGGGGGCGGGGCTGCTGGGCTGGAGGCGGCTGCTGGCGAGGTTGATCTTGACCCGGGACCAAGCGGACACGTCCGGCGTGGTAGTGGACAGTATACCAGCCCACAGACTGGTACCAGTCATCGAACTGGGCCATTGCGAAGCGGGTCTGGTGGTTGAGATCGATCAAGCTATCAAAAGCGGCAAATAAGTTTCTGCGAAAGAATAAAAATTGAAGATCCCAATGCTAACCTTGGGTCCGTCAAAACTCCAACGGGTTGGCCCATGGTGACACTGTAGAAGGAGTTCATTGGCGCAGCTGGCTGCACTAACTCCGAGGGATGTGGGGCACGAATGCTGGAGAAGTTAGGGTTGATAGCGTCCTCGCGCATCCCCATTACGCCGTTGTCTAAAGAAATACGTTAGGACTCTGTCTTGAAATTGTGAGAAGTACTTACCTGTAAGGAAGGGATCGTCGGCGACGGCAGCGGCCGGGACTTGACGCCTTCCTGGTGGGGCAGCGGCTTGCTGGGTGGCTTGGGGCACAGGTAGTTTATCTTGCATGTTGATTGAGAAAGAAGGAATTTGTTGAGTTGTCTGAGGAAGAATTCATAAAGTTGATCGGGTTTTATGCAAAAAAAGAGGCGAAACTCACAGAATTGAACCCTGTGCGTTACGGCTCTATATCCACAAGTACCATAGTGCTGGGAGATCGATCTCGGGAAACTGATTGCAGAGCTAATTCCGAACCTGAATGGAAATTTATAACGATACGAAGCTGGTTCGACGGAGAAAATGGAGACCGCACAATCTGGGCTTGGACCAGCCGAGCTGGCTTGAACATACGAAGAGAGTCAAGGCAGAATCATTGGAGAAAATTGGTCACGTAGGTAGGGAGGGCAGGAACAGGAGCCTTGAGCCGATCGAGCCAGCTCGAATTGGTCCTTGGATTAAATGTTTTAATTGAGAATCGTAAACGTTATGGATGGACGTATACCTTTTCACGTCCAAGAAAGACGAAGCTCATTTCCGCTGCTAGCTGATTGCTGAAAACCTAAGGTGAGTTCATTTCTGTGTGTAGGAATGGGAGATACTAACTATGTGATAGAATCGAGCGATGGTCAATCCAGGTGCCTTTCGTGGGTCTCGAAAGGAGTTCTTGATGAATGAAAAGGCGAATTACAGCGCTGGAGTAGCCGGTGGTTATGCTGCAGAAGCTCTGGCCATAATTCAACGTCGTTACTTCAAGAGATACCCCATCGACTTACCTCATGATGAGGAACCAGCAGCGGGGAGCCTCGATGCTGTTGACGACGATGCACCCGACCCGGAGACCTGTCAGCCTGATCCAGAGAGGCTGTCGATGGAGGAGTACGCCGCCGCCATGGCTCAGATAGCGGAAAGGAAAAAGCTCGTCGCTTATCGAAAGGCGGTATGTTGTAACTTGTGACCGTTTGTTACTTACACGTGTTGACATTGTTGACTCGTCCACAGCAAATCAAACGCTGGATGGCTTATCAATACATGAAGGACAATGACCTCAACCCCAAGGATTCCGGCGCCTACAACCCCTACCATGCTCTCATGGCCAAGCTCACTGGGAAGGAGGTGAACCGTCCGCGCTGCAAAACTGGTGTTAATGTCTGGCGGAAGACGCATCGCGAGGAAATCGAAGCCGAACTCAAGAATCGTTTAGGCGACTTGAAAGGAAAGAAGGACCGACTGGCAGCGGAGCGCGACAAGATCGCTCGCGAGATGTTTGCGAAGCTGGATGAAGAGGAGCAGAGGAGTTGGAAGGTTGTTGCGATGGACGAGCATAGCGAACTCATGAAGGAGTACAAGAAGGATGCTCAGCTCGCCAATACTCCGTCCACTGATCCTGCGGATCGTCAGAGGTATGTGCCGTTTATTTGAGCCCATTTTAATCCCTTTCCTTACTGACACACTCACGTTAGGTGCATCCAAGGTCTCGTCCGGTTCACGCAGCCTATCCTGGATATGATATGCGATGTCACTGGTTGGAAAGCGACTCTGATTGCGGGTGGTCCTGAGCCTGCACAGGATGGCCAGCTCAACATCATTAGGTATGTTTTCCTTCTATGTTTATGTTATTAAATACAAGTCTCATGGTTTCTAAAGCATTCATTCCGGAACCACTACCGGAGACGTGAAGATGAACTTTGGGCGCGCAGAACGAGAGCGCTACAAGAAGTCGATCATCCCTATCTACGGAAGCTTCTTGCGCAAGTGCTATAGTAAGTATTCTTGATTCTTTTTCTGTTCTTATATATACTGACGCTGCTTTGTTAGCTCCTGAGGAATGTCGTGCGCGAGCTTTGTCTACAGGGGATGGTTTCATGCCAATGTCCGCCATGGGTATGGAGGACGACAACGTCGCCATGTTTTCCGTCGATATTCCATCACCTGCTGTTGCGGTTGGTGCAGTTGTGCCTCCTGCGCCTGCAGCCAACACCCCACCCACTCCCTCGACCGCAGCAGAGGATGTTAGAACATCTACCTCAGTAAACAATCCCGTACCACCCTCCGCCGCTGTTGCCGCTGCTCCAACAGCGCCACCCGCCGACAGTTCGACAACCACGCCGGATGACCAAAACCCCTTCCCTTTCGACATCGACACACAGTCGCCCGGACCTTCACCTACTCATCTGCGAGTTCATGCAGGGTCTCGCGCACATTCGCTACAACCCTCCCCTGGTCCTACTCCTCCTCATTCGCGGGGTCCTTCTCCTGCTCCATTCCTTCCTGCTGTGAATGGGGATGTTCATCCTTCAACTCCGAGTACAGCTGAAGCTGGCGGTTCTGAGGTAGGCCCCACAGGAGTCGCCGAAACGAGAATGCCCGAGGTCCAGTCCACGGCCCCTGCTGTTGATGGGGCTGATGTTGACTCTCGCATTATTCGTCATTCGACTCGTAGCGCAGCACACGCGGCCACTCCTGGGAACGCTGAACACACGAGGCCCCAAAGGGGCACTAAGCGTGGTCGCCAAACATCGAACGTTAATGCAGAAGCACTCACCGACGCTGAACAGCCGCCGAAACGCTGCAAGACGAGCACAAATGTTGCCCTCCCCGTCCTCTCCACCTCTACTCCCCTTTCTGCCCCTGTCAATGCACCGAAGTGGTTCGCGAGAGCCGTCGATATGGTCGATTCGGCTGATCTGGGCCCGGAGTGGGCAGAGTTGGTACGGAAGTGGTTTGCTTTTGAAGTTCAGCAGGGCTACAAAGAGGCCGGCAAGCTTGGAACTAAGTCTCGCCCTTCTTCGGTCTACGACTGGATCCAACGAGGACGGGCCCCCAAGTGGAGGCCGAAGATTACCAACCTCACAACGTACGGCACGGACTGCATGAAGTGGTGGGCGTCGCTCCAGCCGAATTGGCGAATTTCTCCGGATGGCAAGGTTATTTCGACGGTGACGGATGGCGACTGGGAGGTGTTGAAGAGGCCAGGGCCTAACGGCCTCCTCAGCATCATCGCCTGTCTTTTACATTGGGGGGATGCGTTGAAGAAGAAGGGACAGACGAAGAACGGAGACTGGCTCGTGGTGGTGAAGGACTGTACGACCGTATATACCCATCTTCTCCTCCTCGATGCCTAATGTTGTCCTACGGCCACTTTTTTTAACAATTTTTACCCTGATATTTTAATAAAATTTTGCTGCCTGTTCCCGAGTGTTTCTAAGTATTAGGTGCTCCAACAAAGTCAACCTTGTGGATAGGTCCATTGGGTATCCACGTGCGTCTATTTATAACGCTACGCCAGGTGGCGGAAGGCCCTCACAACATACCGTCTGTCTGCAAGCATTGAGCGATAAAAATGGGTTCAATGCATGTATAATAATAATTAAAGTACTTAATCTTTAGTCTATAAAATAAACAAACTGCAGGAGCAGTGGACGGTGCACAATAATGCACCCAGCTGCCCCGTGGCAGGAATTGATGGCGTCAATCTACGGAATGGGAACCACGGAACGGAAATAATGAAATGAAGTCATCGGAGAAATGAGCAGTGCCTGATTTTGATCGCGGGGAAGCCGGGGAGATCATATTCATCTAAAAATAGTACACCGCCAACAGAAATAATCCAGGTTTATCCAGAGTCATCCAACGCCATCCATCCCATCCCGCCCCCCGAGGGTGGGGCAAATGCCCAATATGGGTCGATAAAAATCCTAGGAACCCACTGCTACTTTTAGTGCGCTCAAAACCACCCCCAACGACGAGCGGCAAGCAAATTTTATGCCCGCCACCTGTTGAAGCATTGTTTATATCTGTTGTCTGAGCCCGCCCCCGCTGACACCCATCCCCGGCATCCCCGGCATAGTGCTCCCTTTTCCCCTGGCGGGCATTGGGCAAGCTCCCGGTATAGATGTATAATGTATGTTGAGCAATAGGCCAAGTGTCATATATACAGGTGGCTTATACAGGTGTTTCCGAGCACGACTGGGAAACTGCGACCACCGACGAGCAGGCCGATCCAGCGAGGCATTACGATTTCCAATCCAGCGAGGCGTTACGGATTTGCGACATGCATGTCACAAATCTGTCACAGAGAATAAACGAAGGTTTGACTCACGTTGGACTGACAGTGAGACGCGATGTGTCTGGTCACATGACTGCACCGATCTTGAATCTCAAGTCTCAAAATCATGCCAAGTCATTTCAATCGGAGTTATAAATACATGGTCACATGCTGAAGTTCAACGTTCAACGTTAATGTTTGACTTCCTCCCCAATTGTTCATCCCAGCCACAGCCCGCACTGCCCACCTCGACCACCATGGTCCATGGCCCCACAGCAGTGAGGGCCTCCTGTATGACAAGCATGACCAATTGAAGAAGTGCGAGGAGGACCAGACAAGGTAGTGCATATCCCCAGGGCCACAAAGGCCACCAGGTACGTGGCAAACAATGCCACATGATGTCGCTAACCCCCCCCCCCCCCTTTTGTGTTGCAGATGCCAGGGCTTGAGGCTGTTGTCTCGCCCCGTGGGTGCACAAATCCCCACAAAACCACCGCACGGCTGCGCAACTGCGCCACAACCCCCGAACGCCAGCAGCACGCCGCAGGAACAGCCACCTCACATGCCACCTTGCATGCCATGCCTCACTGCTGATCCAAAACATGACGCTGACACTGCGGAAGCTCGCGAAGACAAAGACAATGGCCAACAGGTACGGTGCAGACACCCCTCCCCTGCCGTTAACCGCCACTAACCTGCCACACCCCACACCTCCTTTTCAAGCAGGTGACAACACTGCGCGTACCAAAACCCACCACGACCTACAAACAGCCACAAAACACAATGCTGACGGCATGGCGGTGTGCGAGGAGGGGGCCACCCTAACGCCTGATGACATGGAGGAGGAAGGGCACGAGGAGGGTGATGGTGCCACCAGGTACATGGACAACCCCCCTTACACCACAGCTAAACCCCCTCCCCCCACCCCATTTTTCTGCAGATAACGAACCCACTGGTGCTGACACAACCTGACAGCACCGTGAACAGCCGCGAACCACATCGGAACAGGGTATGGGTCACCCACACCCATACGACAACACTGCAAACCCCAACGTATGACCCCAATGACTCCAAATGGTGCGCCATGGGATCACCAGGCCGGTAAGCCACCCCTGCCTCCATCATTTCTGCCCCCTACGCTGTAGCTAATCCACCACCCCCATTTTATGCAGATTATGATGTTGCAGGTACTGAACCACCCCGCAAACATGAACAGAGCTTACTGAGGCCCCAAATAGACCTGCTGCGGGAGCGCCCAACTGCTAAGCTACTCCACACCTATCTGTTTGCCCTCAGAACACCACTGACAACCCCCAACCCCTTTTTTGTACAGAACAGGCCTCAAGGCTGCTGCCTTGCCCTCTGTTTAACCCCAAACCATGTAACCCGCAATGCTATCATCTGTATTGCCCTTCTAAGTACTAATACTAGTGGTGACCTCATTAGATTTTACTATGTTATTCAGTGGTATATAGTAACTGAATCATATGATATTTTGCGCTATTCCAGAGACTCTGAGAGCTACAAAAGACTAAAGGGGCATGCACTGTACTGTACTAATAATATATATTGATTCAAAACTACTGGAAAAGTGTGCTTAGAGGCAGGGCAAGGGAACCACAGGGCAATAGAAATGTGAATTGACCCAATCCTAAGACCCATTATGTTATCCTAGGACACTCTGAGTAAATTTGACTGCAATCTAGGAAACCATTAGGTTGCCTCCAGTGCGTCCTAGGGTGTCCTAGGTTACCCTAAAGAAAAGTTATCTCCTAACTGACGCCCAAGAGCATATGAGCAACCTGGCTGCCCTGGCACTCTTAGGCTGCCCTAGGAGTTCCTTGGGAAAACCTGGGGAAAAAGTGTTTTTCCTGATGTTCCAAAGCATCCAGAAGTCTTTTAATTTATTCCCCATGGTGTGTTTATGCCTCGCTAGTTGTTTATGACTTATGTGTTCTATGTTTCACTGTTTTCTAACTTTTAACTGTCTCCCAGCTTATCATACGGACTCAGCTAGCTCTGAACCGCATCTGATTACCATTGTCACAGGTTATATGACAGCTAGTAGTCGCATAGCTAGGCCTTAGACTACTAACGTGGGTGCATTATAGTCTCTCTGTCTCAGTTATATTCCATAGGTAAAAGATGATATATTGCGAAATTCACGCGTGGCCTGTTTGCAGCCCTATCAACACGTAATTCATGAGTGCAGAAGGAAGAGATTTCAGACACCACCAAGTACCAGCCCCCCTCGCACACAGGCTCCCTCACCGACTTGTGCAAGCCCTTTGCGTCCTTGACGGCTGGTGCCAGTGGTGGTGGTGCAGATGCATCCAATATAAGTATGCCCACTCTCCCCTGCTCATCCTCCTCCATCTCGCTGTACAAGCAGAGGGCCATGGCAAACATGATGCCTGCCTCCCACCCTGTCGCTGCAGCTGCTGACGATGCCCCTGGCTCCCCCACCCCCAATGCATCCACACACTCCTTCCGCGCGCCCTTCCTTGTGCCCTGCTCATGCCTCACGTCGTCCTTGTGGTCGCCCCCATTCTACAGCAACTAATTCGCCTTTACCAACGCCATCACACTGGCACTGCCCCTCATCCCCAAACGCCTCCACAACTGCACTCCCGCTGGCAGGTGTGTCACGGTACGCCAAGGCAATATCCAAGACCAAGCCCCCACTCTCCTCCACCTGCCTCACAGCACCCATCACCGTATCCGGGAAACCATGGCTCATGACGTGCGAGCTGCGCACCGCATTCAGCTACGCTGTCACCCTTGGGTGTGTGCTGCTAGGCATCATGGGCGCAGCTGTACTGTGCTGGCACGGCATCACCGAGGTGCAGGCGCAGATCCTCGACCTGAACACGCTGTGTCTTGTCCTTGACAATGACTTCATGGGCACGGACTTGGATGCGGGGACATGGATGTGTGATGTCGAGTTGGGCGGGTTCAGGAATGGCAAGTTCCAGATGACCACGGACTCCTCTGATAACTTGTTCTTGCAGAACGGGCAATTGTACATCAACCCAACCCTAACGTCTGACACAGTACCGAACGTGCTGGATGGGGGCAGTTATAC
Organism: Flammula alnicola; assembly: GCA_015499995.1. Classification (NCBI taxonomy): domain Eukaryota; kingdom Fungi; phylum Basidiomycota; class Agaricomycetes; order Agaricales; family Strophariaceae; genus Flammula; species Flammula alnicola. Next base: position 18,357 of record JADNRV010000196.1, on the reverse strand, counting down.
GCTGCCGGGGTGTATGGTGGCGGCAAGCAATAAGACGGCGTGCAGTGTTAGTAGTAGTGCGAGCAGGGGCACCGTGATCAACCCTGTTATGAGCGCACAGATTAACACCAAGGGGAAGAAGAGCGTAAGATTTGGCAAGGTCGAGGTCAGAGCCAAGTTGCCGACTGGGTGAGTTGCATCACTGCTGTTTTGTTTGTTTTTTCTGTTTTTCTCTTGGCTATTTTTAGCTCTCCCTCTTGCTCTCAAAGTACAAATGTTAACCAACTACTAGATATAGCGACTGGCTGTGGCCTGCCATCTGGATGCTGCCAGAGAACGACACGTATGGCGCGTAGCCCACCTTGGGCGAGATCGACATCCTTGAAGCGCGCGAGAACGGCCCCGCCTACCCAGCCCAAGGCAACAACTTCGTCCGCACAACTTTAAACTACGGCCCCCTCGCAGCCCTCATGAACCAGATCTTTGGGTGGTATTCCCTAAAATGCACGTTGTTTGCTGCGGGTTTCCACACATATACACTGGAGTGGACGGATGATTTTGTGCGCTTTGCCGTCGACAGCCGCATGCATAGTATGTTGCTCACCCTCACACCGGCAGGGGGCAAAGGGAGCAAGACAGGTGGGTATTGGGATAAAGGCCAGCTTCCCCCAGACGGTGGTCAATGAGAGTGGGGGTGTGCAGGTGGTGGTGTAGGACCCGTATGGGGGCGGGGGAGGGCAGCGCCATTTGATCAGTGTACGTGGTTTTTGTTTTTGGGGGGTTTTTTTGGAAGGGTTAGACTTAAAGGGAACTCTGACACAGCTTTCTACTTGATCATCGACCTCGCAGCGGGCGGGACATCGGGGTGGTTTCCAGATAACAAGGGCAGGAAGCCATGGTTTGATGGGTTGTTGAGTGCATACTACTGGCTTTTTGCTCTGTTTTCAGAATGAGATGGCTGACGTTGTTTTCCATCAAATATAACTAAGAGGGATTTGTGAACAAGCTAAAGTTAAAAAGATAGATTTGAAACATAGGTTTAAAACTGAAAAGATATGGCCAAGTGTTAAAGAAGTCTAAGTAAAAAGGATCATACAAAAAAGAGTTAGAGGTAAAGAATAAAATTCAGTAATCAGAGTAGAGAGGATAGACATGGAATTCTAGTTTCAAAGGAAAAGGTATAGAGAGTAAGAAAAAAGCAAGAAAGGGAGATACCAAGTGAGAGGAGAAGACATCCAGTAAAAAAAGCTGATATTGGATAAGTTTTTGATATCCAGATATCTAGATTTTAGACATACTGGTGTGGCTGTGCTGGCAGCCTGCGCCGGCGGAGTCTCCGTGGTCGTTGGTTTTTGTTTCATTTCATTTCGTTTGTTTGTCAAGTGTGCCTTGCCTTGCCTTTGGGCTCGGGCTTGGACTGGCAAAAGCGAAAGCGAAGGAGAAGGAGAAGGATGACTTGGCTGACTGTTTCTGTGTTTTCGAAATTCTAGTGACTACGTGAAGATGTGGGAGAAGTGCAAGTAGATGAGACGAGACGAGACAATAGGAAGGGACGATTCCTTGATGCGCACGATGCCAGCACAGTGTTTCCTGTTCGATTCTTGGAATTGTTGGCATGGGTGGTGATGCAGGTGGTTCGTGGCAGCTGTTGGTATCATTATCATTCGTCGTGCATCTCGGTACAGAGGTTCTGGACTGGGCCATGTTGGATGCAGCTGAATCTGCGTGCAACAAAGAATGATGAATGAGCCATAGAGAATCTGAACAAATGCACGGCGACTCTGGGAACGAACGAATGGACGATAGAGATGGGGATGGACACTTTTTTACTACTTAGTTAACGTTTTACGCTTTACACGAAACACGAAACACGTCATTGCAGTTTAGTTATCCACTTTTTATACTTACATACAGCGCACATACATGCTTTGACTAGTCATCATATGAATATGCTGGAGGAGCAGTTGGGAGAGCAGCGAGAGTGGCGAAGTGGTGAAGGTTGCAGTATGGCGGGGTGTGGCGGGCCATCATTTGAAGTGTACAGGTGGGCAATTGGATAAAATTTAAAGAGAAAACAAATGCCCGTTATGCAATGCTTGAAATCGTGGGCCCACACCTGTCTGCATAAAAAATGTGGTGAGCCTTGCGAAGATGAAGAATTGTAAAGTTTGACGGTTCGTGTGTGGCTGACTGTGCCTCTGTAGGGCTGTTTGCACGTGGACCATATTCATGTTTGTCTCAGCTTGTAATTGAACAATCAGTTTGGCTGATTGTTTAAATTCTACAATTGTACATTAGGCTGTCTACTTAAATTCTGTCCAACTAAGACTTACATATATGGCACAGTCATACATCAGGAAAAACACTTTTTCCCCAGGTCTTCCCAAGGAACTCCTAGGGCAGCCTAAGAGTGCCAGGTCAGCCAGGTTGCTCATATGCTCTTGGGCGTCAGTTAGGAGATAACTTTTCTTTAGGGTAACCTGGGGCATCCCTAGGACACCCTAGGACGCACTGGAGGCAACCTAATGGTTTCCTAGATTGCAGTCAAATTTACTCAGAGTGTCCTAGGATAGCACAATAGGACTTAGGATTGGGTCAATTTGCATTTATATTGCCCTGTGGTACCCTTGCTCTGCCTCTAAGCACACATTCCCAGTAATTTTGAATCAATATATATTATAGTACAATACAGTACAAGGATTATTAGATAAACTACATAACTATTGATAGTTACATTTAATACATGTCTGCTAAACTGACACCTTCAGGTACGAGTCAAAGCCCACGTACCTGCAATCTGCATGTACCCATCAGCATGAACGACAGGCAGCACCTGTATGTGCTACGATCATGTATGATATGTAGGCTGCCTGCCAATAAGGAGTGTACATCTACAAGGCTAACAACCCCCTTGGGCAGTTGCCCAACACTATGCAACATAATACCTACAGGCTGCCGGGGTGCCAGAGATGGCTTTGGTGCTTGTTGTTGGGGCGGGTGATGGTAAACAGGTGTCAACAATGCCAGAAATGATGTCCAGCACTGTATTTTGGGTGCTGCTCGTCGTTGGGGGCGCTTTTCAGCGTGGAAAAAAATATAATGGGATATATTAATATATTCCGACCTGCCCCCACCCTTTGCGCGCCTCGGGGAGGGCGGGGATAGATGGATTGACGAGAATGGCTTTGGATGACATTCCTATTTGGGGCGGGGCTGCTGTCAAACAATCGTCAACAACGTGGGAAATGATGCTCGGGGTTGTATTTGGGCTCTTGCTCATCGTCGGGGGCGGTTTGGAGCATGGGGAAAAATCTAATGGGGTCTAATAATATATTGCTACCCATTGCCGCCCTTTGCGCGCCTCACGCGGGGCGGGGATGGGTGGATTGACGAGGGTGCCTTTGGATGACAGTCTAAAATTAGACGAAAGCGCCCTAGTGTGATATTTTTAGATGCTAGCGCTTGTGCCTTGTTTCGTTATCTATAGATTAGATAGCCAGAAAGCGCCCACCTCGATATTTTTAGATGCAGACGCTTGTGCCTCGGCGCCTGTCTCTGTTATCTATAGATTAGATACTTTCTTGTATTTGGGCTCCTGCTCATCGTCGGGGGCGGTTTTGAGCAGGGGAAAAAATCCAATGGGGTCCCATAATATATTGCTGCCCAATGCCGCCCTTTGCGCGCCTCATGGGGGGCGGGAATGGATGGATTGGTACGGATGGGTTTGGATGACATTCCAAAAATAACCGTACAGGTCCGGATATTTTTAGAGAAAATGATGGCATCACGGAATGGCATACCGGGCTTATTTTTGCGCTTGCACACCGCTCCCGTTAGAATTCCATTGAATTTAATACATATCCGTAATCTACTTGAAAATTCCAATCTAATGATATAATTTTTATCCTGAAATTTAAACGGGAAGGGATGGATGCGTTGTTGTCCATCTGGATGACGCTGCCCGAAATGGTTACAAATGATGGGATCATTCTGCCTGCATTAGGATGCGCATGGGATGCTGGTGTCCATTATGATTTCGCACTTTATGCACCGTTCCTCTTATGATTTTATTAATTGGATTTTATAGATGTAATCTACAGCTGCAGAGGACTCCAATGCTGTCTTTTAGCATCAAATTCAAGGAGGAAAGGCTGGATGGCTTGTCATCCATCCGGATGACAGCTCAACCACCTTCCGAATTCAGAAGCATCACTTTTACTCAAAAAAATGTTAGATAAAACAAATATATTATTTTCTAATAAAGATTACATTGATACTGGTAACTACAATGTAAATTCGTGCAGATATCGAGAGCATGCCGAGCAATAGGGAGATGTGGTGCACCCAAGGCCACGGCGGCGGCGGCGGGTTGTCCCCTCGCTCCCTCTCCATCCACCTGTTGTCAACCGTCAGCTGTTGTCCTTTGCTGGCACGGCGGCGGTGTAGGCCTCGGCATCTTCAGCTGTTCACTTTCGCACCCTTGTTGTCATTGGCGTTGACGAGCGCGGCTCACGAAAGACGCGCAACGTGATAACGAGGGCATCCATGAGGAGTGGCATTGCGAGGGGAGGCGGTGGTAACGTCGCGAGCAGAGGTGGCGATGGTGGTGATGCGATCGGAGGCAGCCGTGGTGGTTAGGTCCTAAAGCACAGATTCGAACATCGTCTACACGAGACGATGTTCGAATCTAAGGAGACGACGAACGTTGGTTCGTCGTCTCCTCGTATCGCCTTGCGGCTGGCATCTCCGTGTTCTGGTACTTTCGTCCTGGATAGGATGGGCAGTGTCGAGCCTCGGGTCGTCATCCAGCCTGCCTCGCGCTCCTGGTTAACGTGGCTCATGGGTCAGTCCGGCGCTCTGTCTGTCTGCCTGACCTCTGCCACCTACGATCCCATGGTAGATGAATGTCATCTCCCAGTCTCGCTAGCCACGTGTAATGTGGAATGGGAGATGGAAGATGTCGGCTGTACTTGGGTCAAGGGAAATGGGAGGTGGCAGGTTGGCGGCATCAACCGGGGAGAGAGAGATAGCGGGCGGAGGAAAGGGAGGCAGCGGACGCCTCGTCCTCATGGTCGCATCCCATGAGTGGCTGTCGCACTGCTGACAGCGGTGTTGGGAGGCGGAGGCAGTGGGTGTTGGCGTCGGCCATGGATGCGAGCAAAGGGGTGGCAGTCAGTGGTGACGAGGGAGAGGTGAGGGGGACTCAATTTAACACGTACCGGGCGGGTCTCCCTCTGCCAGGGTCTCCCCTCGCGCACTCTAACCCCTCATCTCCTATTTGCATCCTTCCCAAGTTGGCCCGTCCGTCAACGAGGGAAGGGGCATGCGACGTGGTGGTGGGTCTCGTTTGAATTGTACCGTACCTATTAACATCCCAAAATGTTAGAATACATATAAAAATCATTAAAATAAAGACTTACCAACGTTTATTAAAGTCCTTAGGGGTCAGGATAGGTGAGAGAGACGGGAAAGGATGGAGGGATGGTGGTGGAAGATAACCATCAACGACGTTGAACCGTGGTTGATGGTTATCTGGTGTTTTCTCACGGCGTCGCGATTGGCTGGCAAACTCAGGCCGGCCAGCCTCCGATCCGTCATCGAGGTCTCGAACGTCCCCGAGGACATCCACAGCACATATAAGGGTAAATTTATCATCGGAAAATATATGCTATGTCGTTTAGGATACAAGTATCAAATTTATAGTCAAATAGCAATAGTACTGCCCGTCGAATTGAGTTTGCGAACGACCGTGGTGATTTCGGGTGTTCTAAAGACATCTACCTTGCATTTAGTGTTACAATAAACCTATTGATATCTAGATTTAGTGTATATTTTGACTAAGGGGTGCTATCAGATTAGTCTACAGGGGTTCCCCAGAGAGTCTTGGGAGTAGGTGCAAGAATACGGACATTCTCGTCAACTAATGCATGAAACCAATAAGAAATCTGTGGACAATATGATCACCAAGATGGTATTTCGAAGTTTTGAACATCTTGACTTGCTAGAGACCTCACAAAGTATCTGGAAAATCTCTATTTCATTCAAATAATAGTTCTACTACATTGTCCTCAGGTCGATACAATTTCAAGTAAAATAGTGTAAGATATCTAACCTCAAATGGCCGAAATCACCTCGTTTGACCATCTCTCCATAAATTGGTAAGGTTTCGATTTCTGGAAATGTTTGAAATATGTTTTAAACTACTTATAAATATACTTTAAATGTTTTTTAGCCCTCGGATGGACTGGGGAATGTCTCGGAGAAGTTGGAGACCTCGACAAACGTTTGGGTGTTTGGCCGGTCCGAGTTTGCCAGCCAATCGCGTCACTCTCGGAAAACGCCGGATAACCATCAACAACGATTCGAGTCGGTTGATGATCCCCAACCACCACCCCCACTCTCCTTCACCTCTCCCTCATCCGCCCCGTCCCACAAAGCCTCCATCCAGGTCCATACGACGCAAACGAAGCTGGCCAGGACGCTGTGCGCCCCTCTCCCTCATCGAGGTAATGTGGGCCGGCTCTGGAAGGAGATGGGAGGGAGATGAGGGGTAAGGACGCGAGGGGAGACCCTGTGAGAGGGAGACCCACCCGGTAAGCAACGAATCGAGTCGTATGACTCGATTCGTTGTTCTCCTTCCTCTCTCCCTCCACCCACTTACCCGAAAGCAACGAGGTGGTAGCAGCAGGAGCAGCAGCGGTCGCGCGGCTGCTGCTGCTCGGATACAGCCACGACGTCGAGGTGGGGGGAGCCGCAGCACGACGGCTGCCGCTCGGATACGGCGACTGCCCCGAGATGGAAGCAGCAGCAGCAGTACGACGGCTGCTGCTGCTCGGATACGACGACGACGAGCAGCAGCACGACCGCTGCTGCTCAGATATGGCGACGGACGTGTTCAGCAGCAGCGCAACCGCTGCTGCTGCTCGGATACGCGCCGACGACGTCAAGGTGACAGCAGCAGCACGATGGCTGCTGCTGCTCGGATAGGCGACGACGACGACGAGGTGATAGCAGCAGCACGACGGCTGCTGCTGCTCGGATGGGCGACGACGACGGCGAGGTGGGAGGAGCAGCACGGGTCCTGCTGCTGCTCGGATACGGCTACGACGAGCAGCAGCACGACCGCTGCTGCTCGGATATGACGACGACGAGCAGCAGCACGACCGCTGCTGCTCGGATACGGCTACGACGAGCAGCAGCACGACCGCTGCTGCTCGGATACGACGACGATAACGAGCAGCGCGACCGGCAGCTGCTCTGATACAGCGACAGTGCGACCGGCAGCTGCTCGGGTACGACGACGACGGGCAGCAGCACGACCGCTGCTGCTGCGGCTCTGCTATGCGGGGTGATGATGAGGTGGGAGCAGTGGCGGCAGCCATACAGTGACGGGGGAATGAGGATGAGCAGCAGCAGGCGAGGCGCCGACATGCGTCCGCCGTCACTCACGTCGACATGTCCCCTCCCCTCCTTGTTTGCTTACCCTCAGTTTGATAGTGTATTTTATTGTTCTTTTGTATACCTTATAGCTAGTAATACCATAGTTTAAATATATTCAATGTTTTCTGTTTAATCTTTGTTACCTGAGATTTTCGAGCAGAGAAAATGAACCAAGTCTATTTTTAAACATGCAGCGTGGGATTAATAAAACATATCTAATCTATAGATAACAGCCTAGGCACGTCTGCATCTAAAAATATCATGCTGGGCGCTTTCTTGCAATCTAATCTATAGATAAGGAACCGACACAAGGCACAAGCGCCAGTATCTAAAAATATCATACAGGGCGCTTTCCGTCTAATTTTAGAATATCATCCAAAGTCATCCTCGTCAATCCACCCATCCCCGCCCCCCATGAGGCGCGCAAAGGGCGGCAATGGGTAGCAATATATTATTAGACCCCATTGGATTTTTCCCCGTGCTTCAAACCGCCCCCGACGATGAGCAAGAGCCCAAATACAACCCCGAGCATCATTTCCCACACTGTTGACGGTTGTTTGACAGCAGCCCCGCCCCAAATAGGAACGCCATCCAAAGCCATTCTCGTCAATCCTTCTATCCCCGCCCTCCCCGAGGCGCGCAAAGGGTGGGGCAGGTCGGAATATATTAATATATCCCATTATATTTTTTTCCACGCCCAAAAGCGCCCCCAGGAGCCCAGATACAAGAAAGTATCTAATCTATAGATAACAGAGACAGGCGCCGAGGCACAAGCATCTGCATCTAAAAATATCGAGGTGGGCGCTTTCTGGCTATCTAATCTATAGATAACGAAACAAGGCACAAGCGCTAGCATCTAAAAATATCACACTAGGGCGCTTTCGTCTAATTTTAGACTGTCATCCAAAGGCACCCTCGTCAATCCACCCATCCCCGCCCCGCGTGAGGCGCGCAAAGGGCGGCAATGGGTAGCAATATATTATTAGACCCCATTAGATTTTTCCCCATGCTCCAAACCGCCCCCACCGATGAGCAAGAGCGCAAATACAACCCCGAGCATCATTTCCCACACTGTTGACGGTTGTTTGACAGCAGCCCCGCCCCAAATAGGAACGTCATCCAAAGCCATTCTCGTCAATCCATCTATCCCCGCCCTCCCCGAGGCGCGCAAAGGGTGGGAGCAGGTCAGAATATATTAATAGATCTCATTAGATTTTTTTCCGTGCCCAAAAGCGCCCCCGACAATGAGCAGCACCCAAAATACAGTGCTGGACATCATTTCTGGCATTGTTGACACCTATTTACCATCATCCGCCCCAACAACAAGCACCAAAGCCATCCCTGGCACCCCGGCAGCCTGTAGATATTATGTTGCATAGTGTTGGGCAACTGCCCAAGGGGGTTGTTAGCCTTGTAGATGTACACTCCTTATTGGCAGGCAGCCCAGGTATCATATATAATTCTAGCTTACATGGCTGCAGGCAGAGAGGTAGGAAGCCATCTCTGGTTTCAGTAACCTTGATGACAATACCTGCACAAAAGAGGGGTGGGGGTTAGCGGCAGCACAGGCAGGAGGTGGGCTGCTACGTACTTGGTGGCATTCATCATATCCCTTGTCTTCCTCCCTGCTCCCACTGTGGTTTTGTGGCCAGTTGGTTATCTGGTGACTTCAGTGTCATGTTTCGCAACCACTCACAAAGCCGTCTCAGGTTTCAGTACTCTCGACATCATTATCTGCATGAAAGAGGGATGGGGGTTAGCAGCGGTGCAGGCAGGGGGTGGGCTGCTACGTACTTGGTGGCATCTGTCATATCCCTTGTCAGGTTTCAGTACCCTCAACATCATTACCTGCATGAAAAGGGGTGGGGGTTAGCAGCGGTGCAGGTGGGGGATGGGCTGCTACGTACTTGGTCATGGTGGGGGTTGTGCACTTGACGATCTGCAGGGGCAGTCAAGGATCCAGGGGCCTTGGTTTTTGGGTTACATTTACAGCGGACAGTGAGTATTCAACCTATGTTATACTGTGTTCAGGATGCTTACCTCGTAGGCTTTTCTCTGCCCCTCATCGGCTGCCAGCAGAGGAGCATGGGTCGTACAGTGTACGGCGCAGGTTGGAGGCAGTAGTTGGGAGCCATGGGAAATGAGGTACCTAGAAATATCATAATTAGCATCTAATAGAATAGACATACTCACCAGTCAGGAAGAAACGGGACAATGAAGGATGAAGCTAAGTCAGCTAAGTCGAACGTTGAATGTTCAAAGTTCAACATGGGCATGTGACCATGAAGTCATGTGACCAGACGCGTCCTCGCGTCTCAGTCCAACATCAGTCAAACCTTTGTTTATTCTCTGTGACAGATTTGCGACATGCATGTCGCAAATCTGTAACGCCTCGCTGGATCGGAAATCGTAACGCCTCGCTGGATCGGCCTGCTCATCGGTGGTCGCAGTTTCTGAGTCGTTCTCGGAAACTGCCGGATCAAGATCTCTAACCACCACCACCAACCATCTCTTGCCTCTCCCCCATGCGCGGTGCCCCTCAAGACGCACGAACGAATGAGTTGACGCCGTTGCGTGCTCCTCCGATCTTCGAGGGATGTAGGGTTGAGGTGGGCAGCGAGGGGACTGAGACACCAAGGGCAGGCCCTGGTAGAGGGGGATCCGCAAGGTACGTGAGCGGAACAAGTCGGCAGTACCGACTCGTTCCGCTCTTCTACTTCAATCCACACACACACCGACACTCACATCTCCCACAGCTTGTACCAGGAGACGACGAACGGCAGTTCGTCGTCTCCTTAGATTCGAACGTCGTCTGATGCAGACGACGTTCGAATCTGCGCTTGGGACATCCACCACGGCCTTACCCCACCCTCAAGCCCCATCCGCTGCGCCAACTCAGTCACCAAGCACCGTCCACCAGCTACCCCGGTCCAACAACAACACCACCACGACCGCCGCCCCCGTTACAAGGACGACGGCTGGTGAGGTTGACCGACAGTCAGTGAGAATGACTACCGATGGACTGCAAACACGACCGACAGACGGACAGCACGCCTGCTGGCAAGCACGACTGATGGACTGCGAGAGCGACCAGCACAATCGATGGTGACCGACTGGGACCCCGAGCATGGCAGATGCGACCATGACCGACGGACGTCGAGCACGATGAACGGCGGATTGGCTGCCAGCCAAGGCTGCACACGTCCAACCAGGTTCCCCTGCCCCGCGTTCTCCTCACAGGCGCCCGTAGTCAAATTAACGGCCACCACCTCGCGCAACACCAACCCACCCAACCGGACGCGACCTCGTCACAGCCCACCCCGACCATCACAGTCCCAACCCCGCCTTCTCGGGTCGACAGAGCCTGATGGCGCAGGGTCCCTGTACGTGGGCGACCATACCCCATATGCCCATCACCAACGACAACGACACCAGTAGTACCAACAGGGGCATACAACAACACCACGACCCTACCAGCACCACCATCGTGCGCGATCACGACTCGTCACACAGCGCCAGGATGGGGGCACGACACACAGTGTGCCCTCCATGCGCTGCCGCCGCTTACCAACCACCACCGCCGCCATCGACGACCCGTACTGGCTCTGCTGCTCCGATAGTCCGACCGCGCCAACGCCAAGGTGGATGAAGTCGCCCACACCACTTACCCGCCCTCCTCGTATGGCACTTCTACCTCAGGAATGACTGCGCCGACTCGTTGCGTGTCCACCCCCCTCGTTGAGGGATGTGGGCTCAGTCTCGAAGGATCTGGGTGATGGAGAGGGACAGAGACACCAAAGGGAGGCCCTGGTAGAGGGGGACCCACAAGGTACGTTCCGCACTTCTACTTCAATCTACATACCCGGACGCTCACCTCTCCCCACAGTTTGTACGAGGAGACGATGAACTGCCGTTCGTCGTCTCCTTAGATTCGAACGTCGTCTGATGCAGACGATGTTCGAATCTGTGCATGGGACCTCACGTTATCACCACTATGGCCTTACACTACCCGCAAGCCCCATCCGCTGCGCCAGCTCAGTCACCAAGCATCCATCAGCTACCCCGTTCTAACAACATCACCACGACCGCCGCCCCCATTACAAGGCGACAGCCGGTGTACTCTCGACTCCGCGGGTACAACGCTGCAGGTACAACAACAACGACGCCGCAACAGCGGATGCATGGCTTCGACCACCACCATCCTTCGACACCTCCACAAGCACAGCACGGGTAGCGACCCCGAAAACGCAACAGCGGGTGCACCCACGACGACACGACGATGCCGCGGGTGCGACAACGACAACGACATGACAATGCTGCGACGTCGTGGCGTCGTCGTCTGCATCGCCTCGACCACCACCGTCCTTCGACACTTCCGCAAGCACGGCATGGATAGCGACCCCGAAAACGCAACAGTGGGAGCACCCACGACGACACGACGATGCCGCGGGTGCGACGACGACGACGATATGACGATGCCGCAACAGCGGATGCAACGACGATGGCGCCGCAATGGCAGGTGCGCCGACGACGATGCCACGACGTCGCGGCGCCGCGGGTAGCACAACGACGATTGCACACCACCATCCCTTTTCACGGGTTCAACACCATCGCGGAACCTTCGTCCCTCGTCCCAACCTCCGCCAGCAGCAGCGGACACCCCAGCTTGTGCCCTTCAACACCTCTGCCCACCTCGTTGACCATTCATGGGTGTATGACATCGCTCCGCCACCTCTGCCGATGAATCCACATGCCCACGTCGCCACAACGGCTGTATGCCAATGTCAAGCCCCGTCTGCCGCGTGATTTTGTGTCGCGCCTCCCGGTTTGTGTCCATCAATGCTCCTGCCCACCTCGTTGACACCGCCCATGCTTCAATGCCCTCCCGTCACCCCGTCACCTTCATTCACCACCCGCTCTCCTTGTAATCAAGCCGTCGCCTACCCTCCACACCTTTTCGCCGTGCCAGTCCCCCTTGAATCTAACCCTGATGGTGAGCGACTACGACAACAAGCGACCGCGATGACACATAGCAACGACACCGCTGGTGAGACGGGCTTAGGCGAGGACACCGCCGCGACGCTGCAGGTACAACAATGATGATGCTCTAGCTCATCGACGACGATGCTGCGGGTACAATGACCCCACGATGCTGCAGCTGCAGGTGCATTTCATACTGAGGGCATTCAATCTATGATTCTCCCTTTTCTGAATATACCAAACTGTAGTTGACATATAATTGAACAAATCTGCCTAAGAATTTCTGATTTTGCAAAATTGAAAAAATCTGAGGCATTTTAAATTTGGTTATCTCAAGGACCAGTGAATGACTGTAGCTATAAAATGAATTGTATTTGGAAAAAGGCCACCTAGATTCTTAGATTGCTCTGAAAGTGTCGTAGGATGCATTAAAATTGATGGAACCTCCTGGGAAGTCTCCTGGTATCACAGGAGTGTCATAGGATATATTAAAATTGATGGAACCTTCTGGGAAGTCTCCTGGCACCACAGGAGTGTCCCAGGGCACATATAGTGCCCTGGGATACCCTGGTAGTATGTCTTCCAGCCAAATTTTCCTAGGATGACCTGGGGCAAAAGTGTTTTTCCTGATGTAGCAGTTATTCTTCAACAAGATTCTCATTCAAAAGTGCTTTTTACAAGGCCAATTGTCAATCTCTATTGATTACATTCCCCATTTTACTGGTCCAGTGACTTTCATTCGTGGTCTATCCATGGAGGGGACTGCCCTTGCTGAGAGTCAAAAGAGGTCTGAAAGAGGTCAGGATTGAGTGAGCAGCTCAGAAAACAGCAATACGCACGAGCTGAGAGTCAAAAGAGGTCAGAAAGAGGTCAGGATTGAGTGAGTAGCTCAGAAAATGGCAATATGCACTTCCTGGGAGTCAAAAGAGGTCGAAAAGAGGTCAGGATTGAGTGAGCAGCTCAGAAAATGACAAACGCACAATCTGAGAGTAGAAACAGGTCAGAAACAGGTCAGAATTGAGTGAGCAGCTCAGAAAACGAGAATACGCACATCCTGAGAGTTGAAAGCAGTCAGAAAGTGGTCAGGATTGAGTGAGCAGCTCAGAAAACAGTAATACGCACCTCCTGAGAGTCGAAAGAGGTCGGAAAGAGGTCAGGATTGAGTGAGCACCTCAGATAACAGCAATACGCACAGGCTGAGAATTGAAAGAGGTTGGAAAGAGGTCAGCATTGATGGAGCAACTCAGAAAATGACAGTACACACTCGCTGAGAGTCGAAAGAGGTCAGAAAGAGGTCAGGATTGAGTGAGCAGCTCAGAAAACGGCAATACGCACAGACTGAGGGTCAAAAGAGGCCGAAAAGAGGTCAGGATTGAGTGAGCAGCTCAGAAAACGGCAATACGCACGAACTGAAAGTCGGAAAGAGGTCAGGATTGAGTGAGCAGCTCAGAAAACAGCAATACACACTTCCTGAGAGTCAAAAGAGATCAGAAAGAGGTCAGGATTGAGTGAGCAACTCAGAAAATAGCAATACACACTTCCTGAGAGTCAAAAGAGATTGGAAAGAGGTCAGGATTGAGTGAGCAGCTCAGAAAATGACAAACACACAATCTGAGAGTAGAAACAGGTCAGAAACAGGTCAGGATTGAGTGAGCAGCTCAGAAAACGAGAATACGCACATCCTGAGAGTTGAAAGCGGTCAGAAAGTGGTCAGGATTGAGTGAACAACTCGGAAAACGGCAATACGCACAAGCTGAGAGTCAAAAGAGGTCAGAAAGTGGTCAGGATTGAGTGAGCAGCTCAGAAAACAGCAATACACACTTCCTGAGAGTCAAAAGAGGTCAGAGAGGTCAGGATTGAGTGAGCAGCTCAGAAAATGGCAATACGCACGAACTGAGAGTCAAAAGAGGTCGGAAAGAGGTCAGGATTGAGTGAGCAGCTCAGAAAACGGCAATACACACTTCCTGAGAGTCGAAAGAGGTCGGAAAGAGGTCAGGATTGAGTGAGCAGCTCAGAAAATGGCAATACGCACGAACTGAGAGTCAAAAGAGGTCGGAAAGAGGTCAGGATTGAGTGAGCAGCTCAGAAAACGGCAATACACACTTCCTGAGAGTCGAAAGAGGTCGGAAAGAGGTCAGGATTGAGTGAGCAGCTCAGAAAATGGCAATACACACTTCCTGAGAGTCGAAAGAGGTCGGAAAGAGGTCAGAATTGAGTGAGCAGCTCAGAAAACGAGAATACGCACATCCTGAGAGTTGAAAGCGGTCAGAAAGTGGTCAGGATTGAGTGAACAACTCGGAAAACAGCAATACGCACAAGCTGAGAGTTGAAAGAGGTTGGAACTAGCTCAGTACTAAACTTCTATCCATGGCATAATACCTACTTCTAGGTTCAACGTGATGTTGCGTATTAGCTCCCGTTCTTTCTCGGGAACAGCTGCATTTTCCGCGTCGTAGTTTCCATCTCTCCGAAGCAAGTTTTGCTCTGGCCTCGTGATGTGGAAGCACCGCTTGCAGGAACGGCTAAGAATTTGTGAGCAACACTATGATAGTTAAACGAACAGGTAGAAGACCGACCAGTCAATTGAAGATTGTTGGAAATTTTCCTCGAGCTTATTCCAAAAATCGCAAAATGGACATTTGTATTTCTTCTGATACTGTGGCTGTACCATCACAACGCTCATGACGATAGTCATGCCAGGCTGAACAACATCGGACCATGTATCCTGGTTGATTAGTTGCAGTCGTTCCTTTCCATCGTCAATGCTCAGATCATATGCCCCAATATCCATATATTTGAGCAGAACTCTATCGTGAGGTGTCAGTGGTTCAAACAGAACTTTAAGAGTTTTGTTGAATTGCTGGGGAATTTAATAAGCGCAATGGAAATGTAGTATAGCTTATGCAGACACCTACCTCAAATGAGCGGCCCAACATCATCGTGAGCGGGTGTTCTCGGCCTGTTGCATCCATTAGGTTTATGAACCCCACGGAGATGGTGTGCGGTAGCTGTGAGTGGCTGAAGCTCTGCATGATGATGCCCATCATCTCTTCCATTTTCTCGTTGTTGGACTGAACATAATTTTCGAACTACAAGTTATTCAGAGCTTCAGTGGACTTCCAAGGTTGAGACATTGAAACAAAAAACATACAGCGCGCATAACTGCCTCGCTACTCTCGCAGCATTCTGTCCGTATTCATTGTAGTTCACAACGTTATGCAACGCACAAAACTTGGAACTATTGACTCGCCTGTTCGCTGAATGGTCAAATTGCCTCCGACAGCATAATATTTCCCACCATTGAAAGTTGAACCGCTGGCGCCGGGGAAAAGCGATACACTATAGCACATGAACAGCATCATTTGCGAGGCATAACAGCTTTCATACCTTTGATGGACATCCGCACGGTCAACAGAGTCATCGGGCGACGAGTTTTTGACAGCAAGGCTTGGACCAATGACTGATTGTTCATTCTCAGGATCGGCGGGAGTAGGCGTCGAACCAATCATTGGAATCGGCAGCGATCTGGATATAGGAGGGAGATCCGGATGATCGTGTCCAGCGAGACCGTTTGTCGGCTTAAAATGCCTGGTTTCCTCCTTATCGATATTTGGTCGTATACGGAGGATCGCGAAGACTTTGCCAATTAACTTGGACTTGGGCTTGTAGGAGGACATCTGGACATCTGGCATCGGAGGTTGAGGCAGATCAACAACACTGGATGTAGTCAAGATATAAGGAAGTGAACTACGGGGCAATGCCATGAAGGCGTCAGGCGATGTCGAGGCAAATATGTACAACGTACACACCGCCATGAACTCAAATGTATTGGCAGAGCTTCCGCCAAGCACCCGGTATTGCCACAGCTCTGTCCGGCGCATCAACTCGGGTTGTGGCGACTTGACCGCCATTGAATATTGAATATTGAATATTGAGTGCCCTCCCAGGCTCCTATGATAGGGTTTATAGGAGGATTCAGCCTTTTGCCTCTCTCCATGGCGTACCCTCATCGGCACAATGTCAACACTCCTCACCACTCTCAAGAAGAGCAGCACCTTGCATCCCCTCGTCCCTTTCTTCCTCGCTCCCACATCGGCCCAGAACCGCTCCTCCCACTCCTCCATAGACAACTCCTCCCTCGACCCTGCCTCCGATTCGGACAAGGGCCCGTCCGAGGTCCATCTCCCCCACTGCGTCCCACCAAGGGCCTAGCCGCAGCTCGCACCCCCCACGCCAGGCGCCGCTCCTCTGTCGACGCCAAAGACGCCTCCAATTCCAATTCTAACTCGGGCAGTTAGACCCCCTCCTCGCCCCCGGCTTCCTCGCAGCCCGAACAGCAACAGTACCAGCTGCATGCGCTTCGCCGACAGCCGCACGCACAGCATGCTGCTCACCCTCACGCCGGCGGGGGGGAAGGGAAGTAAGAGGGGCGCGTATTGGGATAAGGCGGGCTTCCTGCAGACGGCGGTGAATGGGAGTGCGCAGGTGGTCGCGCAGGATCCTTATGTGGGCAGTGGGCGGGCGGCGCCTTTTGATCAGTGTGAGTGGATTTTGGTGTTTTGGGCTTTTTTTTGAGGAGACTGACGTTTTTCCCTCCTTCAAACAGCTTTCTGCCTCATCATCGACCTCGCGGCGGGCGGGACGTCGGGGTGGTTCCCGGATAACAAGGGCGGGAAGCCGTAGTTTGATGGCTCGTTGAGTGCGTACTTCTGCTTTTTTGCTGTGTTTTCGGAATTAGATTTTTTCTCTTTTCGGAATGAGATAAGGAGGAGGAGAGCTGACGTTGGTACTTTATATAGCCGCGATGAGGGTACACACGCGCAGGATACGTGGGCTGCGATGTGGCCCGCGAGTGCGGATGACAGGGCGTTTAGGATGCGAGTTGGCTTGGCTTTTTGTTGCCTTTCTCCGTTTCGTTTCGTTTCGTTTGTTTGTCGAGCGTGCCTTTGGGCTTGGACTGGCGAAAGCGAAAGCGAAAGAGAAGGAGGACTGTGACGGTAGTCACTGACTCACCCAAACTTGGACGTTAGTCAAGTAACTTACATCATCTTTCTTACCGTAGGTTTCTATAACATTCCATATTATTCAATAAGTATTACGTAGGCAGATTTTTAGTATATAAAGAGTCGGATAGCTAGTAGAGTAGACGACCTTGAATTTAGTGTTTATCCTATCTTTCGAGGTTTGACCGTGTGCCGGGACTCGTGTTCTCACGCCCCGTCACATATTTTTGATATTAACACACTCTACTACTCTTTCTACAACTACTCGACACTACTCTTCTCGACGACCAACCCTCGGAGACCTCTTGGTTTGATCACCCAGGAAATCCAGGTACGTTGTCATTAGTCTTGTGTATACTAACAACTATTCTGCATTAGATGGCGACCAGGAAGATTCCGGCGCGCAGTGGCAAGGGCCAGAAGGGACACGTCATCCCTGAGGAAGGTCCTACCACCGAGTCGAATGCAGGCTCGCCTGCACTGAGAGCGAGCTCCAGGCAGGAGCCAGCGGCGGCAACTAGCGCCGCTGGCACCAACCTCGACAGGGACGTCGAGGTGGAGGACGTGCGCGGTCGATTAGACCGTCGCGGAGAAAATGACAGCCACGGGAAAGCAAACCGTGTAGCTGAGACAAGCGGAGCCGCTGCAGCGAGGCCCGCTCGTCGTAGTATTAGCCTTGACTCCCCGCGTAACCAGTCTGTGGTGCGGGAGTCGGGAATTAGTGACCCTGTCGTACAAGATGCTAGGCAAGTAGTAGCCGAAACAAGAGACATGGTGAAATCTCTCTTTGAACAGCTGGGTACCATGTCAGAAACCCAAAAAACGGTGAATAGTACACTTGCTCAGAGGCTAGGTACGATTGAGAGGGCACTGGGAATCTCAGAGGATTCCGGTAATAAGAAAATGTATACGGAAACAGAGTACAGTCCCGATCCGGAGGTTGGACAGGATCCAA
>JADNRV010000195.1:0-92683 GCA_015499995.1 Flammula alnicola | reverse complement strand
TGTTCTCGTACGCCCGAAATCTATCACAGGGAGAGGTATTCGGTTTTGATCTTCTATCCACGTCGCTCGACAGGAAAAGGTGTACCTGCCCACGCAGCACCGAAAGTGTGGAGCGTTGCTCCAATAGGTATTGGTATATAGTTGATTTGCATGTTAGGAGGATGGAATCGCCGGAGTTCCAGCAGGGACAGTTGATGTTTATCCTGATTATGTAGCATCAGCCTCAAAGCATATACATGTGTTAGTCATGACCACTCGAAGGCTCACCTGCCCATGCAAAGACGACTTGCAGCCTCACAACCTCCAGGAGACATTTGTGGGCGATTTTCAGAAAGGGTTTCGGCGCAATCGGGAGTTACCGGAAATTTGATGTATACGGATTGTGGAGCCCCAAGGCGAACCCGGAGAGAGGAATGAGGGAGTAAACTACGGTCTGAGTTCGTTCCTTGAACGTCATTGCTGGATGGCTCTGCAAACGTGATTTAACAAGTAAACCAAAAATTCTATTGCTGCAAGGAAATGTGCCATACATAGCCCAGAACTTCGGAATTTCGACTTGTCCCCAGGTCCCCCACCGAGCTGACTGTTGTGGTGCGGGCTGAATCGGCTTGGAAGAAGCATTAAATAAGGCCAAAGGCAAGGCTTTTGACAGGCAATTCCTACAGTGAAGTGGAAGTTCGTGGGGTGTTCTTGATCATGAGGAACGAATAAGAACGGAGGGTCGAAGGGGTTGGAAGAAAAACAGGACAGAGACCTTGAAGTTGAAATTGAATTCAGAATTGACGCGTTGTTTGTGTACATGCACGTGATGGTTGAAAGTCCTGCAGTAGTACTACGGGTTCACCAAACACTGCCAACAGAATAAAGGGCAGGGACGACACCTTCAGTAACATACGGAAGTATGTAATACGGTTCCATGGCGCAAGCATGTGGATGTGATGCGAAAAACCCCACAAGGTCATCGATGTTCACGCGAGTCGCGCACAGCCTGCTTTAGCAGTGCTTGTCTTCAGACGCTTAGTCAGCATCCCAGCTCATTCTCATCGTATTATTTCTCGCTTCCTTCTTCGACTTGCGTCTACCCTGGGACACTGCAGCACGGTAGCACGAGGATGTCCTACAACGGCCGCTACGTCCATGATCTTACCTTGAGAGGCGAGGCACCGGCAGGACCTTCTACCACCCCTAACGCAGACGGCGGTAGCCAGTGGCTGAACCCAGATATTATGGATACGCCTGCTCGTGAGCATTGATATGTAATTTACATATAACTCCAATCCTGAAGTCGTTCTCCATATAGGCGTGCGCATGGGCAGAATACACACGAGTTGGCAGCACCGGCAGAATGACCTGTCCACCCCCGTCGCCGATGGTTTCTCCCAAGCCATCACAAGAAAGACGGCCTTGGATGATGTGGTCAACCCTACTGCCGATTCTCTTTTTAGTCCCGCTCAAGATATCAATTTTAAGCGCGACTTCGGGGAATGGTTTCAGCCGGATGATGCGGTGACACCTTACGGTGAGTAACGATATCCAACATAGACACCCATGAATGCTAATATATTACATCTCACCTGTTCTACACATAGGTATGCTAGAAAGGAGGGCAAGTCTTGGCGCATCGCACAACTCCGACGAACGACGTGATCCTCCTAGATGTCTTTCAGGCACTCGCGACCTCGTTTTGAAGAAGATAATGGATTGGCTTCAGTCGGGTTCTGATTCAAAGATAATGTGGATGTACGGTCGAGCGGGAGCAGGGAAATCAGCGATCGCGCAAACCATTGCAGATTTGTGCTCAGCGAAACAACTCCTCGCAGCCAGTTTCTTCTGGTTTCGGGCTGCCCACGGTCGTAATGACGAAACTCGTGTGATATCCACCTTAGCCTACCAGTTGGTCCTCGAAATCCCCGAGATACGTCGTCTGGTCGAAAAGGCAATCGAAGAAGATTCTCTGCTCCTTTCTCGGCCACTCGAGAAGCAGCTTGAGGACCTTATCATCAAACCTTTGAATAAAATGGTCCTGACCAAAAAAAATGCAATTTCGCTCCCGTTTCGTCCCCGATTTATCATCCTCGATGGCCTCGATGAATGCGGCACACCTTCAGCCCCAGTGTCGTATCCTTCGTCTCCTTTTGTCCGCTATAAATGACCTTAAATTCCCACTTCGTTTCTTGGTGGCCAGTCGGCCTGAAAAAGCCATTGAGGAAGAGTTTTCTGGAGACTTGAGCTTGCAGACAATCCGCCTTTCCCTCGACGAAACCTACCCCTCCGACACTGACATCGGGATGTTCTTGGAAGCAAAATTCAAGGAAATCAATGAAACGCACCCTGGCAGAGGCAACTTCCCTCCATTGTGGCCGTCTAGTAGCGATCTTGAATGCCTTGCGCGTCAGGCATCTGGAAGTTTTATTTTTGCCCAGATAGCCACGAAATTTATCGCATCAAACCGTCATTCTCCCGCGGAAAGGTTGCACGACATTCTGAAACTGGGACCTCCTCCTAGGAATCCCATGCCTCCATATCTTGACTCTTTATACTACCATATACTTTCATCAGTCGACATCAGCAAAGTCAGCAATATTTTGAGTCTTCTTCTTCTTTTTCAACTGGAACGCAAAGCATCGGTTCTCATGGGAAGTACGCTTTTCGGGAGCCGGAATGAAGAGGCTGACGATACACTGTCCCAGTTGGAATCAATCATTTCCATACCATCGAACGATTACTCCCAACTCCGAATAATCCACACGACAGTTTCAGACTTTCTTTTGGACCGTTGGCGATCAGAGAGATTTTTCGTTGATTTGGAAGTTTCTTATTCATACTAGTCAATTTGTGTATTGATGCTCTAAATTCCCTCAATTCACCATCACGGACGTCGACACGCTATCGATATCGCGGTAAGTCAACATTTATGATGTCCTCTACTCCCCCGTTCTCATATTACATAAATGTACGGTCCATACTAGATCTGAATATGCATGATCTGCGTCTCATCTTCATGAAGAACTACTCAAAATTGCGACCAGAATACATTGGTCCTCGTTTTCTTTTGTTTGATTTTGTCCAGCATCTACATTGGTGTGTGGAGGCTTCAATAACAGAGGGACCTCAGTTCAATGGACAGGTTCCCGACTTTTTAACATGGGTTATGCAAATGGTTCTTGTCGCATTATGCTCTGGCTGTGACGGAAGTCGTATTGATTATTACACTCTTCTAGCATTACATGCACCGATCAATATCTCCTCATCAGCTCGATTCCATCGATGAATGGTTCCATATCCAGCTTTCACTCTATCCACAAGAGGTGTATACTACTCACCTTCTCGCGGTCATCTCCTTGGTCGATATTTCAATGCCTTTCTTACAAATATTTGACGTTCTTACAGCCCACGTCGATACTCAAGAGGTCTCCCTTTTCAAGCGGATTGACAACATTCGGCTCAGTTTGTTGCAGCTATCCGAAAATGTACATACTTCATATCGAAGTCTTATTTCCGGATTTCTCTTGGACCATCTCAGGGCGAAAAAATACTTCATTGGCATGGATAGACAGATAGCTCTTGCCAAACACATATTGGTTTTTCTTTCTGAACTGCCTGGGTGAGGCCTAAGTTGCTTTGTATTCTTTGTTTCCAATTAACAAGAACATCTCTTCAGCAACAGTGGAGAGATCCTGCCGGACGACTTGCCTTTAGCAAAGGTCACCCTCAATCTGATACCATTAATTCTGCCACATTCCCCGAAGGTATGGGAGCTGGTGGAGTGCATGGAGCGCCATCTGTTGCCCCATATGAAGCTGAACATGTCCATATGTTCAGAGATCAAGCTGGCAGCTCGGGCGATTGATATTTATCAACAGGTGGGTTGCTACTTATTGTTTCTGAGTTTCTGGCACGAACTTGTATCTTTGGATTCATGCTATGCTTTCCATAACTCATTCTCATCGCACCTTCTGACAGGAATACCACGCAACACATTCAACTTTCGAGCCATGATGACCAAACAGCTGAGAGTGGCCGCAGTGGACGTGATACTTTGGTGATACTGTAGGTTGACTGTAGGAAGTAGTAAACTTCGCGGTTACCGAAATTGATTTAATTGCGCATGCCCCCTCGACTTGGAACACACCAGGCCAAGAAATTTACTACACATGAACGTTACGACTCTACTCTGGCACACGGCTTGCGCCTAAGGCCTAAATTCCGTTCATCTGTCTAGAAAATGTTGTATCCAACGCATACTCACCAGTCAAGGTATGCAAACTAACTGGCTTAAACGGCTCCCTCATTCGTTCGAGTCGTAGGAGTTGCCCGAGTTGCCTCAGTCGTACGAATTTCCCAAGTCTAAGAATTGCCCGAGTCATAAGAATTGTCCGAGTCGTACGAGTCACCCGAGTCCATAGAGTCGTCCGACCCGTCTGCACCTTTCGATGGTTCACAAGATCCGCTAGCCTTCGGCTGAGGAGCTGGAGTATACGCAGCGCCGTACTCCGTCTGCGTATAATCGAGTTCTGTGTTGAAGTATCCAGTTTCTTGCTCCTTAGCCCACTTGGTCCAGGTGCGGCTCGGGCCATAGCCTCCGCCGCCATCACTTCGTTTTACGGGTGTAGCCGGCGCGCTCCGCATGTTGTATTGCTTGAGCATCTTGATTGGCTTGGACGATACACCAGCGAAGAGAGCGATGACCATGAAGAGGACGAAGACGCGAGTTAAAAACGAAGAGTACATGGTGGAAGTATTGTTGGGCGAGCGACTTGTAGTGAGCAGAGTTGAGTAGATGGATACTGGAGAGTGATGCAACACAGAACTGGACAATATGTCATCGCAGAGGAAGGGTTTTTAGACATCAAATAAGAGGGGCGTGAAAAGGGGGGAGAGGGAGAGGGGGCGAGTCAGTCTAAGATTGCGGTCTCCTGGATTTGATATCGTCCTAAGTCAGGAGCTTTATTCGGTGTCAGCCTGGGAAACGAAGAGATAAGTATCATCAACGTGGTTTCCACCTCGCATTGAAAGAGGAGGAGATGATTATATATGAAACTGATATCGCTGCTAAATCACCGGAAATTAGGGATATCAGGTCGCGCAGGCCGACATCAACATGATGAGGTTAGGGGACAACGGTTGTTTATCGACTCTCAGACGACTTAGGAATAATTGACGGAATAGAATCATCAAAGAAAAAGGCCCTCCATTGGGAAATTAAACTGACAGAAGTGCCTACAAAAATCACCGACGGGTATGGCGTATATATGCGTTATAAAAGATCCATTGGGTCTAAGAAGAAAAAAAATGAAGTACGTTAGAACATTGTATGCTGACATATGGTTGAACGAACCGACTCACGATGCGAACCAAGAGAAGCGCGCGAGGTCCATGTTTACTGAGTGAGAGTTGGGATCACGCCTTCAGGCACTTCCTCGGCCAGAAGCTCCTCCGCCTGCGAGTTCTCTACCCCTTCGTCCTCTTCGTCCTGCTCTTGACGACGCGCTGAATCTTCATACACGAATCTCGGCGCAACGTTAACAGTGGCATTGATGGCGCGTTCGAATATCCCGTCGAGCTTGGGGATGTTGCTGGGAGCCTCGCGCCTCATGCCTCGCGTAGGCGTGGTTCTGATATTGAACTGCTTCAGATTTTTGTGGGCGCCGTGAGCGGGCTTCTTGGGTGACCCGCGTCGAGCGACGACGGAAGGCGCGGCACGAGAGACGATGGAAGGTGTGGCCGACACGGCGACGACGAGGGCGAGGAAGATGGCCAAGCGAGAGATGGAGCTGGAGTGCATGGCGAGTGTGATAGTATGTGCGAGTGGTGACTCTGGTGAGAGTCTTTGAATAGAAAGATTGTGTGGTAGTAGGTGATGTAGAAGACGATTGAACTGGGGAGATATGGCGCGAAGCTCGGGGTTCTTATAACCTTTCGCGTCGCTTGAACGCAGAGACAGTCACATTTCGAAGGCACCTGCGATTTTAGCTTCTACAATGTCAACCACTGTGGGGGGGTTCGTATATTGCTTGGACTGGGATATGTTCTGTCAGCCATGCTAATTCTGTCAGCCACTCTTGGGCCGTGTTCATCACGATGGAGGTCCAACGGAGGGCCAGGCTGAGGGTGCATCGCGGTGGCTGGCGTCCTTGGAAATTTGAGCAACGAGAGAGAATCTTTGTTCAAATTATGCTTACCTTCGCGTCCGATGCGTCGTTCGCGCGTCGTAGGAGAGGAAGAGTTCAAAAAAGACGTTGTGGTGTGATTAATTGATTGGCCAAGCCGCTAAGGCTGCGGTCCGGCTTTTGCCGTCTTCCCTTGATTTTGAACGTTTTCTTGGTGACTTGCCGATGTAGTTATCGGATAGGTTGGATTATGTACAGGTGGGCGACGAGAGGTTTGGAGTTCTCAAATGGAATGCAGACGTGTCACAGGTGTTAGTAGGTAATTGAGGTGAGTTTCTGACTGGAAAGAAAGGGCATGGAGGACTGGGTTCTTATGCTTGTGTGTAGCGCCTGGACAAAAAGATTCGATGAAGCCTGTAAATTTCGTTTCTACGTTGCCACCCTTGGGCCATTGCATGGCGGTCTATCACAAGCTGGAATAGGCTGAATCACAGTGATGGGTCTGGGAAATGGCCCTCAACAAAAGAGAACGGCAGTGGTCGTTAAGTTCGTGGATGGCTATGACAGCACATCAGTGTGACAATTCATGAAATATGCGTGAAAGGAACGCGTTATTGTGGTGTGCTTGACTAAGGCTTTGGTTGACGCGGTCCGGCTCTCGCCGTCGCCCCTTCTGAACGTTCTCTTCGACGTCACGGACTCACGGTTGAGCGCTCAACGTTTAACCTTCAAGTTCTTGAGCGGGGGCTTGAACATTTCAAGAACCGTCACCGAATGCTCCTTGCAACCTCCATTTCAATCTTTCCGTCTTGCAGATATGTCCTTTTTTGATCACTCTCGGAACCCGGTCATTTCAGGGGGTAAATTCTTCGCAGCTCAAGGGAATGTTTATTACAACAGTTCAGATGCCGAATCTGGGGCAAAAGGTATAGTTTGAATTCTTCCATGCAATCTTTCGGGACTGATGAAAGAATTGCGACAGGGTTAGAATGGCTGAGGCAGCAGGTTGCCCATGGGGCGTATTACAAATCAGCAGAGCGATACTACAACGCTCCCGAATGCCATCCAGGCACCCGTGAGGTCGTGCTGAAGGATATCATGGAATGGGCAACGAATACCAACATGCCATGCTTCCTATGGTTACATGGATCAGTCGGAGTAGGGAAATCGACTATTGCACACACTGTAGCGGGGATGCTGTCGAAGGAAAGCAAATTGGCAGCGACTTTCTTTTTCTCTCCCAAACCAACGATCTCTAGAACTTCTACTCCAACACTCTCTGATGATGCGAGGCGTTTGATAACAACGCTCGTGTATCAGCTCGTAATATCAATCCCGGAGATACGAGATCGGGTTGGACAGGCAATAGAGAATGACCATCGGCTCCTCTTCCAGTCTCTTGAAGTCCAAATCCGTGCTCTGATTGTCAATCCTCTGAACGACCTCGCAAATGAAGAAGGATCCGTTGCCAAATCGCGTCCCTCGGTGATCATCTTAGATGGTTTGGATCAGTGCGGCCCATCCAAGGATCAGCGATATGTCTTGGACGTCCTTGCAGGAGCCGTCGAAGCGCTCACTGTTCCAATTTCCTTCCTTGTCGTCAGCCGTCCCGAACATTCCATTCGCAATTTCTTCAGTCAAAAAATCACTAATTCGTCGGCATGTTATATAGACCTAAATGCTGCTGCCAACACACGTTCGGATATTGTTCTCTTTTTGAGATCAAAGCTGGATGATATGAAGCAGAATCACCCTTCGTGCGATTCCTTTCCGCTGGAATGGCCTGATGCACAAGATTTTGACACCCTCGTCGAGAAATCCTCCGATCAATTCATCTACGCCTCTACTGCGATAAATTTTATCTGTGATGACAGATATCTGCCATGGGAGAGATTGAAGGTTGTCTTAGGTCTTCGTCGTTCCGAAGACGAGACACCATTTGGAGAGCTAGATGCCTTATATCGAGGGATCTTTGCCGAGGTTGCGGACATTTCAAAAGTTCGTGATATTTTGAACATCCTCCTTTTCATTCAATCGTCAAATTCTGTATCGCCGTCCATCATCGAGCTATTCCTCAGTTATCACACTGGCGCAGTACAGACAATCTTGTGCGAGTTGCACTCTGTCCTAGCAGTACCAACCAGTGGAGCCGATAGGTCTAGTCCGCTTCGTGTCCTCCACATGTCACTGAGAGAATTTCTTCTTGACGCTACTCGAGCAGGATTGGAGCTGTTTATCGACGCCAAAATTGCGCATACTCGGATTACACGCCTTGCTGTCAAGCAGCTTGCTGAAAGCAAAGAAGGTGTGTGTTGCCTTTAACAATTCTTCTCCCTCTGCTTAATTTTGTTTATTTATTTAAGATGGCAGAGGAGGTTATCGCCAATTTCTGTGTCTCACGTTCATGAAACACTGTTGCAAGTCACACCCTTCCCAAGAACTCATTGGCGATTTATACCGGGTTGATCTGGGACTTGAACTCGAATGGTTTTCTTCGAACTTCTCAAGCTCAGTACTCGTACCTGAGCTCTTGATATGGCTGCAGGGCAAAGTGAGTGATGCTTCCGTTTCTCACAGAAAGTATGCGTTTTGAGATCGTTTCACCTGACAGCGTGGGATGTCTGCAGAAAAAGACTTATATCAGTATCACTCGCGCGCTATCGACCATTGGTTTCATACCCAGCTCGTGCATTATCCTCAGAGTTCGTCAAGATTCTACATCCTTGTCGCAGCAACCCTCGACTTTCCGCCCAGTTTTCACGTCTCTCCCAAAGCAATATTCAATCTTATGACAAAATCCAATCATGATACTGACGAAGTCGATCACCTCGGGGCAATAGATGACATCCGACTTTCACTTCTCTCGCGCAAGCCAGAATACCAAGCATACCATAAAATCCTAGCCCTATTTCTGCGAGACCCGAGTCGTGCTGGAGGATACCTCGTTTGCGGTAGTACGTATGCCGTGTCTCTCTCAGTGAGTCTCTACGTCACGTGTACCTTATTTTCTTAACGGGCGCTCTTACATAACACTTGCAGACGAAATTATGCAAGCACGAATGACGACTACCACGAGGAGTCAAGACTAGCCCTCGTTATACTTCCGAACATACTTTCCATGGCTTCGTTGGAGTCAGAGCTCGTAATGGCGTTGAAACTCTCCGAGATAGTATCACGTTCAAACCTAAATGACTTTGAGGGCCTTTCTCATGAGAGGAAGGCTGCTGCTTCTGCGATCATGCATGCAGTACACAGCTTTGAAAAAGTAAGCCTGCTCAATTCTTTTGCATCCCTCCGAGCGCTCGCCGACGATTTCCCGAATTATTCCAAACAGACAGCGGATCCGAGTCAAGGAGTCAGGCAGGTCAGGGCTGGACGTCGCAGGTGAAGAAAACGTGTGGGGTATGGAGTGTGAATTTCAATTGTGTCGAGTAACCTCATTAGATTCAGTTTTCTAGGATATTGTGTAGGATTAGTGTATTCAGTTTCTACAACGGACGGCTACTAGTAAACAATTCATGTCTAGCTTTAATCGGTTACTAGTACGAGTTAGGTTTCAATTCCTTGCGGTCATTTTATGATCCCTTTTTGGTGGGAAGAAGAAAAGTCGTTCGAAAAGAATCTGGCCGTATGTAGGTATTGGTGTACATATGCCTTCAAAAGTCGGAACATCAGCAACACATATGAAGAAGGTGAGTTGTGACTCACCATCCATCGGGCGAGGAAGATCGATATAAACCCGCTACTCCAACACCTCTAATTCCCCGACGACCATATCCACGGCCTTAGGCATCGCTTCCGGCATTGAACACCTGGCTGGGAGATGCGACGTTCCGTTTCTGAGTTGGTGCCCGACGGATATCGAATTGCCTCAGTGCAGGTTTGTTGTTCAAGCTGACAGCGGTGGGCTTCTTGTTGTGACTCGGAGGAAAGAAGGGCGGCTTGGCTAATACGGCCATGAGGAGGGCGGAGAGTAGGATGAGGGTTACGGTGCGGGTGAACATGGTTGGTATTTCTGGGGAATACTGTTGCGAGCTCGAGGAGAAGCAGGGATGGTGTTCGACAGCTCGCTGAGTTGTCTATTGAACCCGTCAGGCTGACTGGCGATTTGAAGAACTTGAGAATGATTTTTATATGTGAGTTGGTGTATGACAACGTGTATTCTGACCGACCTTTTCGCGATGGACTCCGCTTTGACACGACAAAGGGCTTCTCAGATATCAGTTAGTGTGATTCGTTCAAGTTGACAACCTAGCTCGTCAGTCTCAGTTGGGCCATTCCCCCTGTTAATCACACCGTGGCAGGACAAGTATGATCCAAGGGATAGCCATAGTGACAATCGTTTGTGATTGAACATCATGCATCAGGCCTAACGCTCAAGGATCGATCTTGACGACAATAATTTGTATCTATAGTGCGTTTATGCTCGATCCCTCGCACACAAGTAGCACTACAATGTGATAGTCAGCGCACAATCATTAGATGGTCATCTAGGGGTGTCGTGGACTCGTAACTCGCCTTTGCAATGAGGTCGTCAACGACATAAAGGTCTTCTACGCTCCTCTACCTGCAAGTCAAGTAAATGGTGAAATATTGCGCTCGATCAATCGATCAGGATTCGGAATAGACGCCCAATTTAAACATGATCAGGTGATCCAAAAGTGGACTCCAGACACTGAGACAGGTGGTAACGATCCTTGGTTTCTATATTAAAGGTAGCCTGGCTAACCAGTCGTCACTTTGAAGTAGCAAGCTGACGTTCACAGATATAACGCCTGATGACAGTTGCTGGTGCGACAGAGGGAGCCTTCCAAAGTTCCTATTTTTTTGATCTCCGAAGGGTTGCCGGCTGATTGCCGCTGATATCTGGCTCTCAGCCAACTGTTAAACACGTCTTCGTCGAGTAGAACTGTATTTCGAGCTCTCCGCGCACCGAATTGTACATAGTATAACGGACGACAAAACTCAAGTGGTTCAAGTCAGTGAAACCGAGGATTTTATTCGCTCAAATGTACCCCAAACACGGTCACCACTTGGTCACCAGCTCAAAGTGGACCATCACATCATGCCTTTTGCTCCACTTTTTGTTTGATGCAGGCAGAGATGGATGTAGATGATGTAGTAAACGATGTAGAGGAGTAGCAGATGGAAGTTGTTGAAGCAGAAGAGATGGAAATCGCAGTGGATATCTAAGCGATTTAGCCACATCTCGGCATCAGTCGGAGTATAAAATTCATCAACTTTGGAAGGCTCCTGGTATCGCATCAGCAACAGCTCAAAGGCTATATGAAAGGTTTAAAGAGCAACGTATTGCTGCTCTAGCTCAACACCGTCGAATACCTGACTCAGAGTCGCCACCACCAGCCCATGGAAAAGGCACTCGAAGATCTCTAGGCTGAGATGTGCATACTTAGATACGACTTGAACGCAAACATTGTGTAGAGTAAATTGCGTGGTGTGCCGCAGATAATATAATTGAACTCTATGCCGAAACACTATATTATCGATATCTGAAGGATATAGTAATCGGGAAAGGAAAGAAAAGGGTATACACGTAACTGAATAGGAAATAAATAAAAAGGCGGGTTTTTGTCTGAACTGATGGTTTTATAAGGAATAAAGAAAGACGCAGACCCAAAGCCAACCCTCCGCAACTGCAGCCTCCGCTAATCCAGATCATAGCCCGCGCTATCGATGTCAGCAGCCAGATCGTCCATGTACGTGTCGGTGTCGATGTCGGTGTCCTTGCCCGTGTCGGTATCTGTATCCGAATCCGTGTCCTTATTCATGTCCCCATCCGTGTCGGAGTCGGTCTCGCTGTCCTTGCCCGTGTCGGAGTCGCTATCAGAGTCGCTATCGGAGTCGGTATCGGTGTCCTTGTCCTTGCCTGTATCCGTATCGGAGTCTGAGTCCGTCTCCTTGCCTGTATCCGTATCTGAATCCGAGTCTGAGTCCGTATCCTTGCCCGTATCGGTGTCTGTGTCAATGTCCTTGCCCGTGTCGGTATCCGAATCCGAATCCGAATCCGTGTCCTTATCCATGCCTGTGTCGGTATCCGTGTCCTCGTCCTCGAACGCAAGCTCAGGGACATCAGCCGACCGAATACCAGGAATGGCAACGCCGTCCTCTTTGATCATATCCTCGATCTCCTCCGTCGTCATGGAATCAGCCTGTCTGCCCGCGGCGGCGGCGGCGCACTTGCCTTTGCCTTTGAGCAACGACGACAACCCGAGGGACGGGACCCCGGGGATCTGCCCGCGAAGACTGTCGAGAAGGCCCCTAGGAACAGGAGGAAGAGCAGGAACAGCAGGAAGAGCAGGAACAGCAGGAAGAGCAGGAACGCTGGGAAGGCTGACGGTATCTCTAGGTATAACGGGAATATCGGGAAGACTGGAACCAACCGGAAGGTCGAAGATAGCGCGAGCGCCGTGGCTTATGTCTTTGACGTTGCGCGCGGCGTTGGCGTTTACGTTGGCAGTTTGGCGGCGGGAGACGAGCGGCTTCACCATATTTTCTGCGGCCCCGACCTCCGCGGCGGCGTTGAAGGTTGGGGGGGTGTAGACGAGGTTGCGCCCGACGTGGCGCCCGACGAGGTCATCGAGGATCTCATTCGCGGTTGCATCTGCGAGGTTGACATCGGTCTCGGCCTCGGCCATGCCGTCTTTGACGTTGCGTGCGGCGTTGGCGTTTACGTTGGCAGTTTTGAAGACGTCCCCGGCGCCGTGGCTTATGCCCGCCCTTGATGCCAGGTGCGCATCAAGAGCCTGCCGTTTGGTGAGGGTTTGGGTTTGGTCGGCAGGGAAGAAGGGCGCGGGCGAGCTGGACACGCCTGTGACAGAGAGGAGGGTGGCGAGGAGCAGGAGGAGGAAGGGGGCGGTGATACGAGGGGATGACATATTGACTGGACTGCAAGCGCTTATGTTAGTTGTGCTGAAGGGGGTTGGATTGAGACGGGCGACTTACCGTGGTGAGGTGGGTAGGTAGATCTGAAGTCGAGTGCACTGGAAAGCTTGAGAGACGAGGATGGGATGGCTGGTCTGAAGAGATAGGGCGCCTGCATACGCGTTTTATATTGCTCAGTAGCAGTGCGGCTGGCTGGCTTGACGAGTGTGGCTGGCTTGACGAGTGCGGCTGGCTTGACGAGCGTGGCTGACATTTTCCAGCAGACCGACGTTTTCAAAATGGTCAGAGTGTGCGCCTTTCGAAGTCGTTGAAAACCAGACTTGTCAGCCTCTCCGCTGTCCAGAAGTTGCTCATCGGACGGTGATATGGCTTGATTCACTAGTCGTTCATGGAACTCTAGGTTTGCAAATTGTTGGCTATTGAATAGAAAATTAGCATAGATTCGAGCTTCTTCTCGACCACGGACGTACTATCGACCCTCGAAGCGGTGGGCCAAGGTCCCTTGAATTATTACGCTGGGCGCGTACTCTTGACTCTTGACGTTATTCGAATTGTTGCAAAACTGTCGAGTTGTGGTCGTTCTTCTTGATTCCAGAGCGCATATTTGTCGTTCCTTGAGTAAAAGAAAGCCATCGAACCACCCTGCTTTGCGATGAGACGCGAAACACGTTACGCTGGTACATAAATACAAGGCCTGCGTCGACGTGGACGACGATGGCGAGAGGACTGTCGCGGTCACAGGAAGGTTGTATTGGTCTATTTGGCAAAAGCTTTGTGCGCGGATGACCGGTGTGGTTCTCGCTTGCTCCTCCTCATTTGCTTGATAAACGCCCGCTCCTGTGCTGTCCTCTATGCCATCTCGCCAATAGGACCCTACAAGGCTCTCTATAATGCCTCTGATACCGTTTCATTGGGATTTGACGTCCATGCCCTGGCCCATGCAGGCTATTGCGACGCCCTTGGAGCCTGGCAAGTTGGGCGTCATGTTCGTCATCCTATTTGTGTCGCTCTTTGGTGGGTATTTTGTCTCTCTTATCTTGTGTCTTGTATCTGATTATGTTTTGTGATATGTAGCTGTATCTTTCCCGACACTATCTAAACAAATCCCATGCCTCCGTATTCCTGGCATCGTCTTCTTCATCGGGAAACACTTCGGGACGGGCGTCATCCTCGCCACGGCCTTCATTCACCTTCTTGACGATGCGTTCAGGTCCTTGCAAAACCCTACAGTCGAGCAGCGCTATGGGAGGTTTGGGAGGTGGACTGGGTCGATTATGTGAGTTTTACCAAAGTTCCATATGTCGCTTCAGCTGACGCACAATCCACAAAGCCTCGGCTCGTTATTGTCCATCTTTCTCGTCGAATGTAAGTAATGTATTGCCCTCTATCTACGTCATATCTTAACCACAAGCTTATCCTACAGATATCTCTACTTCATACGTCGAACACCTGAACGACGCGCCGCCGACCCCCGCCAGCTCCCTCCCTCCCTCGCGTCCTGCGTCACCCAAGTCTATATCGCGCTCTCCTTCGCGCTCCATTTCTAGGTCATCTCACCACTACCCCTACCTACGACGTACATCCACTGCATCCACCACCAGAAAACACAGCGCCTCCCCCAACCCAAAACCACGCACGATAAAGCTCACAGAAACCACGCCCCTCCTCTGTATCCCTCCCGCTCCACTTCCTCCTCCTCCTTGGGCGGCCGACGACGACGCATCGCCCGCTCCCGCCGCCCTCCTTCCCATTCCTATTCCTACTAGGGCGCACCATGTGCAGTACCAGGGCCACCACCATCATCCCAACCACAACCACCACCAACACAATCACAACCACCACCACCAACACAGCTACACTTTGTCGCCGGTGATATCACCGACGGCACTCGCAGGGCTGCCGATCGAGGTGCTGACGAACTCGCCGCGGGTTTGTCGGTTGGGCATCGCGGTGCCGCACGTTGTGCATGGGCGGCGTCGTTATTCGCATCATCACACGCATTCGAATTCGCGTTCGCGGTTGTGTTTGCATGAGGAGGAGGATGATGAACATCATCATCACCATGGGCTCGAGGATGATGAGGATGATAGAGGAGAGGCAGACCGAGACGAGCGGAATCATCACCATCACCGCCTGGATGAGGACGAGGACGAAAATGGACACGACCACGAACATGAACACGAGCATCACCACCACCACCACCCGCGAATCGGCAGAAGGAGGCAGATCGTTGGCATTTTGGTATGTTTCTGGTCCTTTCGCCTTCTTTCCATTACACCCTATACCCCATGCACACCCAAAGGCATAAATATAAACACTAACTGACCTATGGCTTTTACTTTTAATTCATATAGGTCCTCCAACTCGGCATCATGATCCACTCGCTCGTCATAGGGTTGACACTGGCTGTCACTTCTGGGTCGGATTTCAGTGCGTCTTTCTCCCTACTCCTCCCTCCCTCCCTCTCTGTTCTTTCTTTCTTTCTTTTTATCGTTTTATCATTTTATCGTTCCAACCTAACCACCACCACTTTCCATTTGCAGCCTCGCTAACCACCGCAATAATATTCCACCAGCTCTTCGAGGGGCTGTCGCTGGGGATACGTATCGCTGCCCTGCCGCCGAGCAAGAAAACCCACACGGGCGAGGACTTGGCCTTGGCCTTGGACGATGAGGAGGAGGAGGACGCGCTGCTCTTACCACGAGTACGAGGCGGTGATGATGAAGAGGAGGTGGTGGAGGTGGAGGCGATGGACGGGCCGTCGCATATGCATGCACCAGAGTTGAACGGGTCTGCGAACTTGAAGGGCGTGGATGGGGCGCGTGCTGCTGACCGGCGGCGTGGTAATGGTACAAGCAGGCACAGCAAGCACAGCAAGAGACAGAGGACCTGGGCCGGACGGTGGTGGCTGAAAGCCAAAGCGAAAGATGTACACTGGTTCAAACCGACCTTGAGCTTCCTGTTCGGCGTGACGACGCCGTTCGGGATGGCGCTGGGAATGGTCTTGTGGACGAAGGACGCCGGTAGCGATGAAGGTGTGTTTTTCCCCTCTTCTCTCCCAGTCTCATATATATTCAAATCAAATCAAATCGACAGCCCAGATGCTCCTCACCCGAGGCCTCCTGTCCGCGATCTCCGCGGGGATGCTCATCTACGCGGCGACGGTGGAGATGATCGCGGGCGACTTTGTGTTTGGCGATGTGGAGGGGGGGAATCACCATCACCACCACCATGGGGGGATGAGGAGCGTGATGAGCGTGGATATGAGGGAAGGGATGAGAGGGATGTGGAGGCGCAGAGGGCGAGGTCGAGGGCTTCGTCGGTCGGTGGGTGTGGGATGGGCGGTGGTGGTGATGGTGTGGATGGTGATGTGAGGAGAGAGGATGTGAGGAGAGATGTGGCAGAGCATGGCTCGGCAGGCAAGAAGAAGGCGACGGTGTTCAAGAGGGCGTTGGCGCTTGCGAGCTTATTCGCTGGGGCAGGGATGATGGTCCTCGTTGGGCTGGGCGAATGAGGGTCGGTTTCGGTTGGCCGATGTTCGCGTCTTCCGTCTTCTTTTGCGGCGTTTATTTTCTTTGGACACGGTTCAAATCTTCTTACTGTACCTCCCTCCGTCTTACTTACTTACTCATCTCATCATACCACGACATTGCAGGTTAGCACTTCCATCCATCTAGATAGCATGCTTTCATCTTGCATATCCATACGTATCTTCGTCATTCAATCCTACGTACTAGTATCGCAACCTGTACTCTAGTGTACATGTATTCCATAATATTCCATTCCAGTAGATATGGCATATTGTACTGAGTATTCAAATCAGCAGTCAATGTCGCTTTCAATCTTGTCTTCCAAGTTGCTATGATAGAACTTGGGCTTGAACTCTTTCTGGACAATTAGTTTGAACAAGGTGATGGATAAGTCTGTTTATTCGCTTGAATTTAAGTGGGAAGAATTTTTGAGGCGCGCGCGTGTCCTGATCAGATTTCCTTATCTTATCGTGTGGCGCATTAGCATTAGTGCACAGACCACCTGATTGATTCATGCCGAGCTCGGATCTTTTTTTCGGGTTTCGTTGGGTTCCTCGTTGTAGGACTCGGGTAGAGTTCAAACGTTCATGTGTCGAAGTTCTTGTGATATATATCACAGAATAGAAGCCTCTTGCGCTCGAAACGATAATTCTTCCTCGTAGCGCTCTATGCATCTGTCAATTACACTGCCTCCATCATCGATTATAAATACTATATACCTCTCAGTCCAGAGGGATGTTTTCTATGTTATATCCTCCCTTTACTTCGCCCGTTAAGTCCTCCTTTCAAAAACCTTGACCCATGCCTGTCCATTTCAACATTGCCGCGCACGACGCCAAGCCCATCCACCTCTATCGACCTCTCTTGAACGCGGAAGAATTGCTTGCAGGAACATGGGGCGCAAAGGCCAAAACGCTCCGAAGTGCCGAATTGCTTCAAACGTCCCTGTATGCGGGAAAACAGGATTTCTCAGCTATATACGGAGAGCATAACGGTTTCGTCAACACAATCATAAAGGCATATAATGACCACCACCATCTTGTTCTGAGGTGAGCTAACTTTTCAGTTCATTGTGGCAGATTGAATACAGTACTTAAGAATACACGATACATAGGCCTGATGATGTTTGGATTGCGATCCTGGGACAATTTAATTTCTAGTATGTACTAAGTTTGCTCCATTGTACAGTGAGCGCCTTGTTGACTGAAGCTTGCCTTCATCAGCGTAAACGCACATGCCGAAGAACTGCGACACTACTTCGTAAAGCATGAAGGAAAGAAGGAACTAACTGTTAAAGCATTCGGGAATCGATATTCAGTGGATTTCGGTGCTCTTGCAAAACAAATGATCGAGAAAATCCATGAAAATGTGCCTCAAGTTCTACTTTTGTTCTTTCCGGATTGTATCTGATCACCAAACATGCATGCAGGTTGTCGACAAAGAATTAAAGGACTGGATTCTCCCGGACTTTACCACCAGCTCGCGTAATGATACCGTCGTCTGCGCAGTCCTGATGATGGCTACTCTCAAGGCGTAGGTCTTTCGACTCGCGCTGGTTCCAGACGCAGTAGCTCATGTTTATATTTCAAGTTACTTCTCCTATACAATGGAGCTTATGTGCGGCATACCATCTGTGACACTTGAAGGTGAAAAATCAGATTGGGAGAAGCTATTGGCCCGAATCGACAAGCTCGATGAGTTTGGGCCTGAGCCAGCGGCCTGGGCGTCTCTCCTACGTCCCATTCTCACGAGATTCGTGAAAGCCTTCGAAGGGGAACCTGATGTGGATTTCTGGGGCAGAGTTTGTCATTACCACTCGGGCGGTTCAGGACCCACTTATCTCTCAGGTTGGATCACAGCATTTTGCGTTTGGACCAACGAAGGCAAATGGCAAGGGCCGTCCTTGACAGGACCCCAACAAAGTCGGAACTGGTTAAAGATCCCGAAGTTGACGCTGGACGGAGTCGAATATTCCATCATAGATAGCGCGGACGTGCCCACGGGATTCTGCGAAGTCGATGTCAAGCTGGATGACAATGGCGAGGTGTTTGACTGCATGATGGTTTCCGGGCACTTGGCGACCAGGATCGAGGGCGAGATGAAGGATTCGGTTCGGCCGCTGCCAAGTTGGTTTATGTTTGTCAAGGAAGAGTGCGAAGACCCCGAAGCTGTGGCGATGAGGGAGTTCATGAAGGAGATGGCCGAGGAATATCCGGATACATGGGGTCCAGATAGCGACGGCGACCCCACGGGGAATTGAGTCTCTGGATATATTTTGAATATTTTATACTAAATTCAAGCAATTGTATAAATATCGTGGCTTCGAGATGGAACAATCCCAAGCCATCTTTGGTGCTCGTAACTCCATCGATTTTGAACACGCGAGAGAGTTGGACTACCGTGTCGTTTCTTTGCTGCGGCGTAATTTTCATCGTCAAAATACCGCGCGGTTTACATCAGACTCCCGAGGGTGAAAAATCTGACAAGTCGCATGGGTAAAAATCCGCTTCCTCGGATAGCTGGAGCCAACAGCACAGCATGGGCTCGTTTCTATGCCCTATTCTTACAAGACTCGTGAAGTCCATCCTCCAATCGAGGAAGCACAACAAGGCCGAACGGCGGAGGTGACTGGTGGGAAAATGACGTAGCGGAGAGTCTCGAACAAGTTGACAGCGTCTAAAGGCGAATGATGAAGGATATGTCCGAGTCAGTAAGCAGTTGAGTGGAAAGGAAAGGGATAAGGTCGTACGATGGGCTTGAGCTGGAGAAGCCATTTCACCTGGATTGAGTAGTCTTGCAGGCACTTTCGAAAATGGAGGACGTATCGACAGAGCTGAGAGAGAAAGGTGAGGGAACAATGGGATACCAGCCGAACAAATGCATGACGACGGCTGAAGCGCTGACAGAGCAAGTGAGCTCCCGGCTGAGAGCTGGTACGAGAATCTGTCAATAGTATAAAGATAGGGTGCATGGTTGATATTCGGATGACAGGCCAGTTCAAGCTTGTATTGTAAGACTATTTACATTGTAACTCGATTGGTACATCCTTCAATAACACAGCTAGTGATACCGGTGACCAGAAACGAAGCTTGTTAATTTACATGCGTAAGGCTGTAAACTTTAAAGCGATTCATTTCAGATGTCAAATCCGCCGATTCCGTCTCTCACAGTCACGGCATGCTGACAAGAGTTACAATGCTTTGCGAAGGACAATTTACCTTGTACTGTGATTGATACGACCTTGAGCACAGCTGCTGATATTGGGGATAAAACTATTGGGAAACCCCCTTTCTCTGAGAAACCCCATCAAATAAACTTTCGTTATTGAGAAACCCTGTTTCTGAAGTTTGTCGGCCGGAGCCTCGGGCTTCCATCAGCCCCCCTTATGCTTCTTTTTTGCCTGCTGAAAACATATCTCGAGTGTACATCGAGGATTATTGACCCAAAAAAATCATAAAATTGAATTTCCTAACACAAAAATGTTCGTCTATCGTTTGATTGGCCTCACACACCCGCAAGTTATTTATTGAGCCCACGATCTTCTCATATTTAACCATAGATGCCCAAAATGTCACCGGACAGACCTCAGAAAAACATATCCGTGCCATGGGTGTCCAGCTTTCCGCTTCCCATGTCACCGGGCAGCCAGAAAGCTTATTCTGAGTTTTTTAAATGCATTCAACTACCAGCAGTGTTGAAAAATTATCGAAAACATGTCAAGAAGAGGGCAGGCATGCAAACGCCGCCTCGGACTGCGCGCCGAAAGTTCAAAAATAGACAAAGTTATGAGAAACGTATTTCTCAGAAACCCTTGAAACCCGGTTTCTCGCAGAAGGGGTTTCTCATAGTTTTATCCTGATATTGGTGTCGTAGAAACCACATAAATAGGGATATCAATTTATATACGTAAGGGTGAATCATTACTACAGCGGCGAACTTACATGGGGGCGATTCTCTCTCACACTCACGGCATGTTCGCAAGAGTAACAATGTTTTTCGTAAGGCTGCGAATGGATACACGTCAGTTAAAGTTACAAGGCTGTCCAACACGTCCAACACGATACAATCATTGCGTACATAAGAAATGGGAGCTCGACAGACCCATTTCCCTGTAGATACTATCTAAACTCTCAGTTTTACCTTCATCCAATTCATCCTCATGTTTCAAGACGCGTCTGTTCTCATCACCGGAGGAAACTTCTATAACATAAACTACGCAGATGGTAAGGCCTGAAGCTATCACTTTTTAAATTTTATTTTGATCTCTAAGCGGTTGAATAGGTTCTTTTTTCAAGCAGCTTCATGATGCGGCCGTCCCTGCTGCCTTTGGGGATTCCGGCGACCAATTTTCCCCTCCAAAATGCCACCCACACACGCGACTTGACGTTCTAAAGAAAGTCAGAGACTGGGCCAGGTCGGAGGAGGGTTCATCAATTATGTGGATGCACGGTTCCGCAGGAATTGGCAAGTCTGCCATCGCCCAGACTGTCGCCGTGCAGTGCGCCGAGGAGAACCGTCTACTGGCGTCTTTCGTTTTCTCTAGGTTCGATCCCCTACGAAATAACGGACACAAACTTGCATCCACGATCACCTACCAAACGGCAGTGAATGTGCCTGCGACCCGCCCCCAAATAGAGGCCGCCATTGCAAATGATCCTTTGATACTCAAACGACCGCTCATTACGCAATTCGCCAAACTCATTATCCAACCCCTTCGCCAGCTGGTAGAGTCGGGCGACTCCAAAGCAGCAACCACCGGGCGCCTTGTTATCCTCGATGGGCTCGATGAATGCACAGAGTCTGAGGTTCAAGTGGAAATTGTGAACGTTCTGTTCAAAGTTGTGGCGAATCTTCCACTACCACTCAAATTCCTTATCGCTAGTAGGCCCGAACCTCATCTGACAACCATATTTCAAACTGAGGCCTTTAGGGAGGACGTAACCTGTCTCGACCTGAGCCTTTTAATTTATTCCGAAGACATTCGCCTTTTCCTCGAGGATAAATTCCATGAAATAAAGAGGACCCACCGAGACCGTGCTCAGATCCCCTCCGATTGGCCTAGCTCGAGGGCTATGGGCATGCTCCTGCATAAATCGTCGGGTCACTTTATCTATGCATCAACTGTCATAGAGTACATTAGTAGCGCCCAACATCGACCTACCCAACGACTCGACATCATTCTCGGGTTGCGCCGTACCCGTAATCCCAAAGACACACCATTCGCCATGCTTGACGAGCTTTATTCCCACATTTTCTTATCAGTGGAAGATGTCGAAACAGTCTTGGACATTCTCTGCATTACATTATCATCTTCTGTCGACTTTAGGGCGCCTCATGTAGAGAAATTTCTCTCTCTCGAAAGTGGCGACGCAGAATTTATTCTAGAAAGGCTGCCTTCTGTAGTAACTGTCTTCCGCGAGGACGATCCACTGGGCTGGAACCCGATGAGCCCATGGGCAAAGGTCAAACATGCCTCCCTCCATGACTTTCTCCGCGATCCCTTGAGGTCAAAGAAATTCTATCTCGACGCTCCGCAAAGACATACAGCCTTCGCACGTCGATGCATTGAAATTATTAATGAACCAGGTATGTCTACGACATCAAATTCGTTTTCTTCCCATTTCTAAAATCTATATTCAGGACATTCACTAGGGCCATATTGCTATGAACGCTTCATCATCACCTCTCTCGTGCAGACCTCGACCCGGGTCTTGAAAATGATATTTTTGGCTTGTCGTTTGCAAGACTATTTCGAGAAACCGGATTTCTCCTATGAGTTATTTAGATTCATTGGTTCCTACTTCAAATCGCTTCGAAATATTGTAAGTCACCGGGATTGTCCAACTATTTTCATTACTTACCCATGTATGCACCGCAGGAACTGGAATTACACCAATCTGTTTTGCAACAATTTCAAAAAGAGGTTTTGCAGCGAGTAGAGGTATATAAATCTACCCATGACCTCACATTTCTTGTCGCTGTTTTGTGCATGCGGGAAGAACAGGAATCGAATTGGAATGGACTGATCCTCTTCAAAAAAGCCTAGAGGATCTAACCGCAGAAATACCCGATTCTGACAAGGCGAACGATAAAAGCGGTGGTCTTAACCTCGTTCAAGCCTTGAGGACAAATGATACATCATGCCGTGAATACTGTAAACTCATCTACGACGCACTCAGAGATCCAAAAAAGCCTTCAGAATATCCGGATGGCAAAACCTTCGCTGTGGCTACCCTTGTTTCGCTGAAATATCTCTGCTGTCGCCCTGTATGCCAATGCTCCGCAGCTTCCCCTTGTCCGCCAACACCGGAGTCTCGTAGCGTTCATGGATATTATTTCCGTGTCCGCCAAATGGCGTGGCGTACTAATGTTCTTCCTTTCTTTTTAGAAAAATCGGGATGCCTAGTCGAGCTGGAGGATTATATCCAGCGAAATATTGTTGCAAAGACACTTCTAGAGGCGGTCGTAACGGAGGCAAAAGTCGACAACAATGTGATTAGACGGTACGTTCAGCTATAGATCCTAGGGGAATTTAGATGGCATGGATGAAACTCTTTATCTTACGCACAGGTTGTTCGCTTCATGTCACTCTCCTCCGGATTTCACGGGCCCAGATTTTCTGCAAGCGAGGACGGACTTTCAGTCGGACACGGTCACGGACGTGCAAGCAGCCGAGATTCTGGAGAAGGCATGCAAGGCCAACAACGCCTCACGCAGGGCCATATGGCAGCGCTGGGCGGACCGATGCTGCGGAGGCGAAGGCCATTGAGGCAGGCGGTACAGACCGTTGCCGCGAGAGCCAAGGAATTGGTGAAAGACCAGGAGATCTCCCGCAAAGACGAGGTCAAGAAAACAAGGAGAAGTTCTTACCTATTCCAGATCGACCTCCGCCATCTCATCGGAGGCACTACTCCCTCGACGATGTCATTTCGCATGTGACGACATTCGTCATTCATGCCGGCGCGACTGCGAAGAAATCGCGCGCAGAGGTGGCCGACACGGGTTGATGTAGGAGGAATTCAGTCTGAGTCAGGCGGTGCCACGCTACGTCTCGTGATGGAAGATGCCCACTGGGACCAGTCGTGGGACTGTCCAAGATGGTCCCCAGCTCACGGGCTGGCACTCGGGGTGGCCGGGTCGCCAAGCGGCGTCGAACTTCCAGGCTTCGCCTCTCCTTTCAGGCCCAGGACCGACCGCTCGCAGGATTTTCGGCAGGGAACAGGTGTCAGGGAGTCCATCTCGGTCGGAACTCACTTGGCCTGCGTTTCAGCAAACCTCCACACTTCCGTCGCCTTCGCTTCTTTCTTCCCTATTCTTCCCAGCTACACTGCATATCTTTCGTTCTTCTTGGCTGTGCGTTTCGCTTCATGTGTTTCTTGGTCCGACTGTCTCTGACAGGGTTTTCAAGGAGAACTTGTCGGCCTTTCACCCTGCATTTTACATCCCGATAGGGTCCGAGCAGAGCGACAGATTAGAGACGACATAGCTAGGAGTGAGGGGATCTGTGGTGCTGCAGCGAATGCGCTCTCCCTGAATGATGTCGATAAACGTTATTTGTGTTTTTTTTGGAAGAATTACTTGCAAAAAAATTAACCTTCTGGATTCGGAGCGAAAGTTGGGTGTATGGGTCGACATTCCCCACTTCCATTGGATAGAAGTCAGGCGTCCTTATAGTGCTCATACAAGAGAGGATTCAGACGAGCTAGAGGGCCCGATTGATAACTCTGAATGCCGATGCTCAAGTTCGTCGGACGAATTCATCAAAAGAAAGGTGGAAGACATCGAGGCCTGGGGCGACGGCGAGAGCCGGACCGCGTGAACCAAAGCCTTAGCCAAGCACACCACAATAACGCGTTCCTTTCACGCGATTTCATGAATTGCGATTTGCCGTCATGGCCATCATGAACTTGCTATGAACGACCATTGCCATTCTCTTTTGTTCAGGGCCATTTCGCAGACCCCTCATCGCGATTCAGCCTATTCTGGCTTGTGATAGAGCGTCATGCACATGGCCCAAGGGTGGCCCACAATGTAGAAACGAAATCTTCAGGCTTCATCGAAATCAGGCCACACACAGGTATAAGAACCTCGTCTTCCACTCCATATCTCCCTAGTTCTGAGCTCACCTCAATCACTTACTAGCACACACCTGCATTCTATTTGAGAACTCCAAACTTCTCGCCGCCCACAGATCTATCATTATCACCCGCAATCCAACCCTGTCCGATCTCGCTTTATCATGTTCTTTACCCTTCCTCTCCTTCTCACAGTGTCAGCCATGCCATTCGCCATCTCTCGCACTACGCCGTCCATCGTCGCTCGACGCGGGCTACCCAAGAACCTCGCTCGCCGGCCCCGGAAGCAGTTCGATAGTAGAACTACCCCGGTGCGAAGCATGAAGCGGCAGGCTCTCCGCGATACCCCCAGGCTCGACGGGATATTTGCATGCGCCACCAATGCCACTTCTTCACGTAGCTTGTTGCATGAACACGCGGTGCGTCGTCAACAACAGGACGTAGAGGTGGCCCGTGGCCCCCACAAACCGCTGAAGGAGTTCGATATCAGAACTACGCCCACGCGAGCCATGAATCGCCAGGCTCCAAGCGACATCATCAGGCTCGAGGCGATATTTGACCGCGCCATTAATGGCACTCTTTCGCGGAGCTCGTTGTGTGAATATGTAGCGCGTTGGCAGGCACAGGAAGCAAAGGAGGAAAGGTCGAAGAGGTTGAGGACTCGAAGGCTCTGGCCGAGATGGACCAGCAAGAAGTGACTGATCATGAAACGGAAATCCCCGCTCTCACTCAGTAAGCCGTGGACCTCATCCACTTCTCTTGGTTTGCATCGTGAGTCGCTTTAGCTACATGTTAGGATATAATCTTCTAACGCGCTTTCATAGTTCCTTCTAGACTTTATGGACATTTATACTTTTATGTTCGCCACACCCATTAGCGATCCTCTATATCCACTTCTGTCTAGTTTCGTCACGGATTCAGAACACCTTCTTTTCTATTTTATCAATCATCCTGCATTGTCTGCCCCCCTCAACTCTTGCCCCACCATTTTCACTGACCGCTCAGCTCAATATCTCCGGGCCTCATACCATCGGCAAATTCACCCTGTCCCGAAAGGGTCTCGACAAACCCTTTTATATGTCATCCAGAATTTTAAATAAAAGCAACTTAGGAAGATCGGATCGAAACCGACGATATTGTCGATCTCGGACTACAATACCATACGCTATTTCCTACAATGGGTGGAATCTGGCTGGGATATTATGGATATATTGCGAATGCCTGTATATTAATACAGACTGCGATAGCGATATCGAACGATGAAGATATGTGCTGTATAGATGGGTGCGGTATTGTTTGGTGTAACGAGGCCGGCCTATGTGCCATACATACGACGAAGGTGGGACGGCGGTAAATGGCGGATATCATAGAATCAACACGAACGAGCGAACTAGACTCTGCAGAAGGCCGAGAATCCTTCCTCCACTTAAGAGACGAGCCTGAACAGGAGCTTGTTAACCTTGTCTTGAAATTCCGGCCATTTGCCACTGGGTCGTGTCCGACTTCAAGTTGGCTGATGCAATACTGCCAGCATGAGTAATGGACGGCTGCAATCACCATTGGAAAGGACCGAGGACAATGATGTAAAGACGACATACTTAGCCTGGAGTAAATGAATGCAATGCGTTATTTCCTGCAGAATAAATCGTAACTCGTGAGTTCGAAAGAAAGTTGCCAGTGGGTGTATGGATGGTCGACGAATCCGAACTACAATTGCAAAAATTCCATAGTATATAGATATATACAAACACATAAAAGAGATTTCGGTGAAGCTAGAGGGTAGTAGCTAGGAGTTTGGG
Source organism: Flammula alnicola (assembly GCA_015499995.1). Taxonomy (NCBI): domain Eukaryota; kingdom Fungi; phylum Basidiomycota; class Agaricomycetes; order Agaricales; family Strophariaceae; genus Flammula; species Flammula alnicola. The sequence continues at coordinate 66,266 of JADNRV010000195.1, read as the reverse complement.
ACGCTCAATGTTATTCGATATGTAACTACATCAGCAAGTCACCAAGAAAACGTTTCAACTCAAGGGAAGACGGCAAAAGCCGGACTGCATCGTGAAAGCCTCAGAGCTTAGCGGCTTAGCCAATCACACGTCTTTTTGAACTCTTCCTATCCTACGACGCGCGAACGACGCGTCGAACGCGAAGGTAAGCATAATTTCAACAAAAATCTCTCCTTTCTGAAATTCCAAAGACGCCACCGCGATGCGCCCTCAGCCTGGCCCAGCCGTTGGACCTCCATCATGATGAAACGGCCCAACAAGCGACCCGCAAATTATAAGAACCCCGAGCTTCGCGCTAAATCTCCCCAGTTCAATCGTCTTCTACATCACCGACTACCACACAATCTTTCTATTCAAAGACTCTCATCACTCGCACATACTATCACACTCGCCATGCACTCCAGCTCCATCTCTCGCTTGACCATCTTCCTCGCCTCGTCGTCGCCGTGTCGGCCACACCTTCCATCGTCTCTCGTGCCACGCCTTCCGTCGTCGCTCGAGGCGGTCACCCCAGAAGCCCGCTCACGCGCCCACAAACTCTGAAGCAGTTCGATATCAGAACCACGCCTACGCAGGCATGAGGCTCGGATCCCAGCGACACCCCAAGCCGACGGGATATTCGAACGCGCCATCGATGCCACTGTTAACGTTGAGCGGAGATTCGTGTTGAAGATTCAGCGCGTCGTCAAGAGCCGACCGGCCCAAGGGGGAGGTGTTCTCGCAGGATGAGTGCGGGCGACGACGGTGACGGGTTTCTTGGGGTCCATCGGTGCCTGAAGGCGAGACCCCGCTGTCATCTCACTCAGTAAACGTGGGCTCATGCGCTTCTCTTGTTGCATCGTGAGTCGGTTCATTCAGCCATATGTCAGCATACAATTTCTAATGCGCTTCAGTTTTTTCCTCTTAGACTCATGGATCTTTTATAACCCATATATACGCCATACCCGTCTGTGATTTCCCGTCTGTGATTTTTGTAGGCACTTCTGTCAGTTTAGCTCCCAATGGAGGGCCTTTTTCTTTATTCTGTCAATTATTCCTAAGTCGTCTGGTCGATGAGCAACCGTTGTCCCCTAACTCATCATGTTGATGTCGGCTTGCGCGACCTTATCCCTATTTTCAGGTGATTTAGCAGCGATATCAGTTTCATATATAATTATCTCCTCCTCTTTCAATGCGAGGTTGAAACCACGGTGATGATACTTATCTCTTCGTTTCCCCAGGCTGAAACCGAATAAAGCTCCTGACCTAGGACGATATCGAATCCAGGAGACTTCGCAATCTTAGACTGACTCGCCTCCTCTCCCTCTGCCCCCTTTTCAAGCCCCTCTCATTTGACGTATAAAAACCCTTCCTTTGCGACGACATATTCCCCAGTTCTGTGTTGCATCACTCTCCCAGCATCCATCTACTCAACTCTGCTCACTCTCACAACAACACTTGCACCATGTTCTCTTCGCTTTTAACTCGTGTGTTCGTCCTCTCCATTGTCGTCACTCTCTTCGCTGGCGTGTCGTCCAAGCCAATCAAGATGCTCAAGCAGTACAACATACGGAGCGCGCCGGCTACACCCGTGAAACGAGGGGATGGTGGCGGAGGCCATGGCCCGAGCCGCACTTGGACCAAGTGGGCCAAGGAGCAAGAAACAGAAACTGGATACTTCAACACAGAACTCGATTATACGAAGACGGCGTACGGCGCTGCGTATACTCCCTCCCCTCAGCCGACGGCTAGCGGATCTTATGAACCATCGAAAGGCGGCTCGGACGACTCTAAGGACTCCGGTGAATCGTACGACTCGGGCAACTCATATAACTCGGGCAACTCCTACGACTCGGACAACTCCAAGTCGAAAGGCGCAGACGGCTCGGACGGTTCCAAGGACTCCGGTGACTCGTACGATTCGGGCAACTCTTATGACTCGGGCAATTCGTACGACTCAGGAAACTCCTACAACTCGGGCAACTCCGACGACTCGAACGAGTATGGGAGCCGTTAAGCCAGTTGGCTTGTATACCTTGATTGGTGAGTCGACGCGTTGGATACCACTTTTTCTAGACCCATCGCTAATATTTTTTCAGCTCGTCTCTCTCCCCTTTCTTTTCTTTTTCCCCTGTATATCTAGTCTCATGTAGCATACTTTGTAGTGTATTTGTATTTCCCGGATTAATCTCATTAGGAGTTATTACTGTATTATTCCTTTCTTCCTTGTTATATTCAATTTATCGTGGAAATTTGTATGACCACTCCTATTCTTCATATTAGAACCGTGCCAGAATGCGACAAACTTGCGGTAAGCACTTTAGCGCCCAAGGCATTGGTGCGAAGCGCTGAAGTGTTTAAAAGTTCCCACGGTTCGAATACTCGTTGACCGTCGAACGCTGATATTGTCCGTGCCAATTAATATTCTTCTGTGCAATGCGAACGCTCAATCGTGACCCCTTTCCCCTGACTCACTCCATATTTCTGAATGATACTTGCTACCAGAACTGCAGACTCGATCACAATTCATGATGACTCAAATAATCCTCGAGACTTAAGTTGAGGAGCTCGCTTTAGTTTGAATAAACACCTTACAAAATTGCCTGCTAGTCGGAAATGGCTCTATTCTGACAGAACAAAACATGTTCTAAGGTAAATTATGGCGTAGGGGAGCATGTGCGGAGCGGTTATAAAATTTACTGAATATTCGTTGGCGACAAAATAAACGTGTAGCTATCATCAGATTTGAACTTAAAGACAGAAGAATCAAGTCGCACTCGCTATGACCCGAATCAGTCGCTCGTTCTACAGTCTTGCCCTACTTCTTGAGTCTATGTCGATTACATGGTCAGGGGCAAAAAACGCTCCTTTCTTCACTACCCCTTTACTTGCTTTGGATGGCGGGTCTATGCCATCCCTTCCGCTTCGGGGACTTGTTGTATGGAAAGATACGTGGCAGCATTCAAGCGGCATTACTTTGCGACTGAACATATATTCCAATGGTCATCTTCGTTGACAACCCTCAAAAAAATTCAACACAGTCTGACGTGTGTGACCTTACTCCCAGGACGGCGCTTATAACTCGTCGAATTCGGAATAGGCGCCAAACAGGAGGAAGCTTCCGGCCGGGACAAAACCGCTTGGCTCAATTGAGGCCGGGAATGATTCTCCTCATGGCACAGAAGAACTTTGTAGCGCAGCAAGTATAATCACCTACTCGCAAACATGGCTTTTTAATCATGAACTCTATTTCTATACAGGGAATGAGATAGAAATCTAATCTAAGGGCAGGTAGATGAACTACATATATAAAGTAGATACTCTAAATCTAACAAAAAAGAAGAGGATGACAACATTAAGCACAAACGTATACAATAGCTTCTATATCCGTCTCCGGAGAAACCCAAGAAAATAGGACAGGCAGGTATATATATCAGCAAAGCAAAAACAGAATAAAACAAAAAATGCAAGCCGTTCATGCGGAAAGCTCACTACCCACCGAAACGACCTCTACATGCTCTTTTATCCAATTCCAAGACTCCAAGTTTGACAAGAAATACTTGTCCAAGCAGAGCTTCGCCAGCGGCCTGCCCATATCCTCACGCATGGAAATCGCACGGTGGAGGAGGGGCTTGCTCACGTTCGCATCGTTGCAAATCGACAGCACTTCTAGATCGGGTAAGGGTAACGCAGGTGTGGCTTGAGTGTCAACGTCGATGAAAGAGGCTTCGAGGTCGTCGTATTGATTTTTTTTTGGTGTGTGCAATAATTGGCGGACGAGCGCGTTAGATGGCACGCCATCCAGAGAAAGCTGGCGGAGGCGCGGGAAGGCAAAGGCGAGGTTAGTATAGTGCGGGTCGGTAGGTATGAGGTCCGTCATATCGGTAAGTGTTAGTGAAGTGAGGGCGGGGTATTCAGAGGTATGGCGAGTAAAGGTGTCAACGAGTGACTTCCATCGCTCGAGGTTGAAAGTCTTGAGGTGAAGAGACCGGAGCGAAGGAAGGGAGAATATCCGGACGAAGGCCACGCCATCATCCGCTGACATAATCTGCGATGTCGGAACCGCTTGGTTGAACGCAATCATGAGTGTCTCCAGAGAAGGAATCTCGATAAATGACTCCAAATCCGAGAGGACGCATGGATTGAAGGTCTCCGATATGTCGCGGTAGCCCAAGATTCTGATGAGCTCCTCATTTGGATATAGGTCCAAAATAAAGAGGTTCTTCAGGTTCTTCATTGATGCAAACATGGTTTTCATCTTCGCATGGGCAGGCCAAAGCACCCTATTCAGCTCAAGTGTGGTCACCCTCACAGCTTCCATGGCCTGGCATCCCAAACAGAGGTTCGCCGATCGAAGGAAGAGACGGTGCGCGAAACGTTCGCGCAGTGGTCGAGATTTCGATAGCCCTGAAGGCGACGAGATGTGTATATCTTCCAATGGTGTGGCCTCGGTCGCATAACTCATTATGGTAAGTGAAGGTACGCCCCAGGTGTTACTCTCACGTAGGACGAGCGACTCGAGCTTCGGGCATGCAAAAAGGCGTATGAGGGATGTGAGGTTGATAGTCAGCCATTCGGAGGTATAAACCTCAAGAGTGCGCAGCTCGGGAAGGACGATTGGTCGGTCCTCGTTGGGATCGGGTTGGTGAGGAAAGATTTCCTGCCAAACGTGACTCGATTTGACATGCAAAATAAAGTGTTCGAGGCGTGAGGAGCCTCCCAACATCTCATTCAGTCGTGAATAGGTCGGCCACACGCCGTATCCTCGTATCTCGAGGGTCTTTAGCTCTCGTAGCGAAAAGTCGAGGTTGTCGATATTGACGTTTCGTAAACACAGGTATGAAAGTCGGGGTAGGTGGCCTGTAAAAATAGAGGGAGGAAGAGACGTTCGATGTCGGTGGGAGTAGAACGAGATGTTGAGATATTCGAGGACCGGGGCAGGGTTATGTCTGAGGAACGAGAGGATGTAGGCATTCGCGGTGGTAATGGAAAATCGTCGCCAACGCTTGATGTGAGGAACCAACTTATCCATCAACTCGTCTGTGGTAGATTCCCCCAGAAGCAGCTCAACTGGATATCCAACAGGTATTCCCTAGAGCGCTGGAGGCACAGGGGCAAAAAACCTATCTCGTCGCTGACGTTGTCTTGTGAGAGTTGAATCGTGCTCCATAGTGAAGGGGTATGCAGCACCAACTGCTGGAATCTGCGTGAGATTTGAGACGCTAAGGTCCGAAAGGCGAAGTTGGGGGCGCATTCTCCGTTGAAACCGAAGTAGCTAAATTCAAGAATAAGAGATAGAATCTCGTTTGGGAGCAAGTCCATCAACGGGACTTTGGGTGAATCGACATCCCCAGAAAGCGACACGTCTTCGATTTGGGTTTCCCTAAAAACATCGTCAAGCGCTGCTGCGCGGTTGTGATACGCCGCAAAGTAATGGTCGGCACTGTGCGTGAAGCTAGTTAGCACTCCGAACCTCTTGACACGTGTAAGAAATCAGGCGTACCCCTGGCTGCTGGGCGTGTTAAGGGAGTTGGTAAGGCAAAGGGGAGTCGCCATGGGGGTGAAATTGACCTTCATGGGCAACGACGGAGAAGATGGGAGATGGAAACAGGAAAGTAGTCAACTTGACTCGAGCGCAATTTTGATAAAGCATTCGTCGATCGGGGGTGGCTATGTTGCGGATCCAGTTCAACTTTCTAGGAAGATAACAGATAAGATAAGATCAGCCAGGCAGCAAGTGCGTCGGACTCGGGTCGTCGAATTGAACAGTATTCAGTTTATAAGGCACAAAAAGTAGTCCTACATTATTGGTCAAACCTCGGCCATCTCATGATTGAGTCTTGAATGGAGTCCGACTCGAGACAGGTATGTATGTCAAATTGTCAATGGACGTCAGTGTTGCGTCAGTGCGCTTGAAGATGGCTTAAAGTGACAATAACAGAAGAGGAAAGAAATGTGGTTCGACGGAGTGTGATTATCCCACAAGAAAGGGCTCACCAGGTAGAAGGGATAGGATGTCAGGATGTGCCCCAAACTTGAAAGTCGCAAGCCTGCAGACATATGCATGCCATTGCAGCCAACAAAACGCAGGTCTGAATCAGGGTATGTCCACTTCGCATACACAGTGCAAGGCCTGGGTGTAAGTATATTTGTTTCTCTACAAAAGAATACTAGATAAGAAAATATGCATAGCCTGGTTTCCGCCGCTCTCGAGCGACGTACAGAAATAGTATTAACCTGGTCTACCTGCTTGAAATCAATAGTCCAGTGACACTGCGCACCGTAGAGTTTATCGTTATTCCATGCAAGCAACATCCGAGCATCCATGAACATACTGGACTGGCATCGGGAGGCTTTCGCAGGCCGCGGTGGTGAGTGCGAAAAGAGAGGGACAACCAGTCCGGTCGGGCACTCCAAATTTCAACATTCAACTGATTTCCTTGTCGGCCTTAGAGTCGTCCACTAGTTCTCTGGGGAATCTCTACCCCGAAAAATATTCCTCACAATATCTAGGCTCTTCGTCTGGTATCGCTGAATTTCCAGTGGAAGTATGTAGTTGAACAAAGGTAAGCAAACAGGGTAATTGATCGCCACATTTGCGGTCAAGAAGAGATACTACTAGATCTGGTAGCGGAATTTGGGATGTCTGTATCCCATGTTCTGGATCTCATCTTCCATTTTCCCCAGAAGTCTGTGATCGCGTTCGCCTCGATCTCGCTTCGCATTCTCCCATCGCAAATATAATGCACCAAAAAATGTCATGAGCACGGCAACACTGGCCATGGCCAAATTGACAGAGTTTCCGTTGTGGAAATTCGGAGCATCCTTGGGGAGGTAGGTCCAGACTCTGCCGAAGGGAAATGGTAAACTATTCGTATGTGGACACAAGAGCTCTCAGGTGTACTTACGCAATAACGGAGCCGATCGTACCGATTCCTGGTGTAATTGTTATAGTCAGGACGCCTGCATGAAGCGGCAGAGTAGAAACAAACCTGTGATGGCTGCTGTTGTGACAGCGCGCATAGTGTCGGGAGCGGCATTGTCTGTACCCCAAATAAGGAACTGGAATGCATATGAAGGATGTACATGAAGGGTCACATAAAATCACAGTACCATTGGTCCACAAGGATCACTTCCGATGAGGGAGAGGAAACAAGCCGCATAGCTGTGTGAATTTTTGAAGAGGAATGTCATATTATGAGTGAACTTCGTAGCGGCGGGTGCTTACCGAGCGTGCGGATTCTTGGTCCCGATGGCAAGGCCATACCCCGCTATCTCAAGCAATAGAGAAACTATAATCGGGGTCGCCCTTTGGTTCATGTAAAAGCTCCAGAAAACAACGATGAGACACCAGACTGCTGCTGCTGCGTATGGCGGTACAGTGCGAAGTTGAGCTTCTACCACAGCTAGATTGAAGTATCATGAAGTGCGACTGAACATCGCAGAAAAGAAGATACTTGCTATAGTGTCCAACTACAAGGTTCGTTAGTTAGACCTATATGTAATAGATTAAGAACAACGTACGGGAGTTGACGACGGTTGGAAGAAATAGGCTGAGGCCCTGAAAGGATACGTTGATCATCAGGAAGCCGAGAGAGCAGACCATAGTCTGTGCGTAAAAAGGTGTGGCATGAATCGTTGTCAGAAAATGAAGCACAGCCGACGGAACGAGTTCATACCCAGATGTTAAATGATCGTGCGACAAGCTTGAGCGTAGTCGGTTCCCTCTTTCCATTAGTCTTTATTATTTGATCTGCGTTAAGCCTAGCAATAGCGAGCTTCCGCTCAGCTTCGTTTAACATGCGAGATTTGAGGGGATCAGATGGGATAATGACGAGTAAAAGTAACCCGACGCCCGTGGTAATAATGCCTATAGGAATGGCGATGGATCAGATAATGGAGCCGTCTAAGACAAGAGCAGAAAACCACCTTCAACGAAGAAGATCTAGAGGTCGATGACGTGGATATTAGACTTTGATGCGACAGTCGTGTCAGTACCCACCTTTCTCCAGCTCTTTACAGTCCCAAAATCATCTACAGATAAGAGGCCAGAAGCCAGAAGACCTCCAACTGGAAAGAAATCAACCATAAGATATAAGATGAAAAAATCACAAGAGGCGACATACAAGCCCCCGCAAGAGTTGGCGATAGCCCAAAAAATATGCCCGTGCGCAAGATTAATTCTTTGCGGCGATAATACTTGTAGAAATTGAAGGTCAGGACAAGAACCACATCCATAGAGAATATTGCGACGACTTACGCGTGAGAGTAAATATACAAGAGCAGACTAAATTTGCCAGTTAGCTATAAATATGTCATCGAAAACGGACAGAAGGCGTACTATAGTTCCACCTTCGGATATTCCAAGAAGCACCCGTGTTACTATTAATTCATTGTAGGACCTGACGAAGGCGGTTCCGAGTGTTACGACTCCAAATAGGATAACAAGTATGGCAATCCATATAGATCCAACTCGTTTCATAATAAGATTCGAGGGTATGTCGGCAACAGTATACTGTGGATATGGATGAGATATGTCTCTTGCACTGCCGAATATATAGACCCTTACGCAGACGTAGAATATCGTAAGTGCTATATTGAAATCAAATCCTACCATGCCGAGGTCTTTTTCCAAGCCTAGAAAACCACGATTAACGATACGCTCTTAACAGGTTTTAACATTAGGAACAAACTTGCCAGCAATCTTTGCGTTACCTGTTATCTCGTGGTCTGTTACGAAGGCTCTTTGGAAGGAAAGTCGCAACAGCTCACCTATGGCAGTTCTAAACCCTGACATGTTGGAAGCTTACTCAAGGTACATGAAACGGATGTGCGAACCTATCAATGAAGTTAAGGCAGTCTACACAACTTTAGCTCGAGCGAAGAAAAAGAAAAACCGTCTACACTCACATACGAGCGTGAATAGTGGCAACATTGAGACGTCCAACTTCCTCAGCAACTTTTTCTCCGCTATGGGGTCGATTCCGTCGTCCAATTCATCGGAAGGCTCTGATTTTGTCATACTAGCCCCAGATTCAAGGACATCGTTGCTGGGTAGATGTTTTTCGTCCAACATGATGAAAGAAGCCGAAGAGGCAAAACACACGATCGAAGGTCGTGCTGCTGTTCATAAGATAGAGACCACGAGGCAATAATTTCAGTTATGTAAAAAACCCTCCACGACCGGAATTGCCTTACCTTATGGGACAGTTATAATTGAACACATATCCATCTTATTACCGCGAATCCCGCCTATCACCACTGTTAACCCTCCGGAGTGAACGACAGCCTCGAAGGTGTTATGAAATGACTTCGAATTCCCACCTGGACCTTGTAAAAAAACCTCATTACATAGACTCGAGACCGGCTGGCTATGCCATCTGACACGAGAGAGTAAAGAAGTGGAGACGTGAGTCCATTCAACACGTCAGATATACATTCGAAATGTCACAAGCTCCAACCTGCGATATGGTTGCGACGTTGAAGGTTCATGAGGGCATAGCACCCTGCACTAAGTCTGGGAAAGTCTGTGAAACTGGTGTTCAGGATTGCAACATGGCAGTATCTTTCTATCTACCTACCTTCGAATGACTTTGTCAGCCAGCGCATCGTTTATGTCGAGCCGGCAACTTGTCTTCGCCTCCAGTAAATATGTTCAAACAAAATCACATTATGAAATTGTCGCAGTAAACGACAACAGTGCCGTTCGATGCAGCAATATTATGACTATCGGATCAAGATTGCACCATAGCGCGTAAAGCGGCAGGAGGAGAGTGATCGCGAATAAATGTTGTATTGCATCGCGAGTGAAGGGTAAGAGGCGAAGCCTGGCGCATGGAAGGATTGAATCCTTGCTCGGCAGATAGGAAAATAGTATGGCACAAGCACAAATGATGACGATACGACGCCGCCGAGATGACCGGAACATCAAGCCATGAAAGTGAATTGAAGGCCCTCGTCGTCGACCTCCATTCCACCACCCGAGCTCGTCGCATTCGTCTTGACCCTATGAACCTTTCTCGCCCGCTTTGCATCCTTCTTCAGCGACTTGCGGCTTAGAGGATTGCTTCTGCCCATCTGCTGTAACACGTCCTTATCCGGAGGGGCATCATACGCTGGGATGTCTTTGTTTCTCCGTTGTCGTTTGGGTTGGCGGGTCTGCCACGAATGACCATCTTCATTGCTAAATGGTGTGACGGATGCGGCGCCGGTTGAAGAAATGTCTTGACGGCCGTCACGAGATTCTGCAGGCGATCTTGAACGTTTTCTCGGTATGACATGTTTCAAATCATCAGATTCCATTGGAATTCTGCATATTTCAATCAGAACGTATTCATTACAAGACACGCCGCAGAGGCTTACCCATCTTCCTCCATGGGTCCCTCTACGGCATCCCAAAAGATATCACCATCATCATCTGCCAGCATCGGCACATCGTCATTCTCGCGACCTCCAAAAGCACCAGCATCGGCAGCACCAAAGAGCCCATCCAGAGTGAAGCGCTGGGAGAACGATGTCAGGATCTGGGCCTGACCGACGTTCTCAGCCCCAGGGGCGATCATAGGTGCATCATCTCCACTGCGAGTGGATGCAACTAATGGTAAAGGCCGTCAGACCAAGTACACTGGAAATAAAACTAAAACTGACCAGTAGAAGGTATCATTGAGGGATGAATAGTTGGAGGTATTGAGAAGTATGGAATCTTCTGCTGGTTCCAGTCCGTCAAGACCTGTCGAGCCGCAGAATTGAGATCTGGAGTTCCACCCTACAAAAAGAAAATAAGAGCTTAGACATGAAATTCTCCTTCATAGTCATTGAATATACCTTCAAAAGTCGGCCGTTACTCAACGCCAACATGGTCAAGAACTCCAAAGTTGATGAAAACTCAGGAAGGCTGTATATCTTCTGTAACGTTTCATGAGCTGTCCTTCCGAGAATTTCTTCGACTATAAATAGAGAAAACCAACGAGGTCAAGGACCACAAACTGAATGGATCACATATACACTCACCAACTTCTATGGGATCTTCTACATCTTCGACCTTCACAACATTGCGAAGCAGCACGCTACTCTTCTTCTTGCCCTTCCCATCATCATAATTGTCGTCGTCGAATACAACGCCCGGGGAATCGATGATGCGCATGCCACGTTCCAGTTGAACAGATTGCAGATCCTTTGTATGTCCTGGCTGCGCAGCGACGGCGCATACCTATGTAGCAACAGCAGTCAGACAGGAAAAAAAAATTGGACAGAGAAACAGCATATGCTGAAGCGTACTTTGCTTCGTTTGAGACTGTTGATCAAACTACTCTTTCCAACATTAGGATAACCGACGACACCGATCGTAACGCTCCCAGCCTTCGGCTTGTATGCCTTGAGAAGCTTAAGTAGTGATGGGGCAGTAGATGATGATATATTTGTCCGTTGATGTTGTGAAGAAGCATTTGAAAGGAAGGGTAACGTAGGCGTTGAGTGTCGCAGATACTTGAGCCACTGCTGGGCATTAGACCGTGGTATCAGATCTACAACACATGAGCATCGCATTCTCCACAAGGAAAAACGACGAGCTACTCACCGATTTTATTCAGAACAAACACCAACTTCTTCCCCTCGGACTCCCGTCGCCTCACTTCCTCCTCCACAAGTCGACTCCGACAACCTTCCGGATCTCGCGCATCGAGCACAAGGATGATAATGTCACTCTCATCCACGACTTTATGTAGTGTCTTCAAATAATATTTCCGCATTTGTTCCCTAGTCTTTCCAAAGCCACCGGACGTCGACGACGAAGGGTCCATGAACTGTTCTTGTTGTGCAGATAACGATGCTTCAGCTTCCGAAGCTAGCATCGCCAGAGTTGACAGCGTCGGTTCAGAGGCCATGGTTGAATCGGGATCCAGTCGCCGTTCCTCAGGAATCTGATGAAAAAGTTCTGAGGTTCACTCAGGCTTTCAAATTCACATACGAAGAAACGAACCATCGGTTTCGTTTGCGCATTCCTAACTTTCATTTTGAGATTCGGTAGACGCGGAATTCCGGGGTCTTTCTTTAGTTCTTCAAGGAATGGAGCAGGTTAATGTTGTGCTTTGCATGAAATTTTCGAAACAGACAGACTCGACTTCAGAGGAACCTCGGGCTTTTTTGATTCTAACATATCATTAAAAAGTTTAAATGGAATCCAATAAGAGAGAAATACCAAAACGCACTTGCTCTACCCATCATGAAGGTATTTTCTTTGCCTGTAGAGAGTTGGATGAAAGAGACAAAAAGCAATGCGGCACTCATTGTGTGGCGGGTTACGTAATACCTAAGGCACTTAAGCTGCACAACCCGCATTAAGAAGCGACTCCCCAGGTCCCATAGAACTTCTGTGGTCACTGGCAATGTCTACAGTGTCAAGATGACGACCGGGTACATTATAAAAGAAATTATAAGTACACTAGATGGAAAGAACACCGCTGTATTGTATTGGGTATCATCAGCGGCAAAGGAATGAAATGCCGTCTGTGCGGAAGAGTATACTCTATGAATATGGTATAAGCATCACAATGAATCGAACGAACGTGTCCGCCAAATACTTGCACATTGTAATACACGATAAAATGGCATTAGCAGAGAAAGAAAAGAAAAAGAGAGGAGGTCAATCAACCGTATCCAAAGATCGCACCGAGTAGGTCCTTCCAACCCCGTTTGACCGTGACCTTAACGTCGTCGCCGGCATACTCCTGCACAAGCCATTCCAAGTACTTGGCGTCAAAGCTGCTTAGCGGGCCAAGCTCAAACGCCAGGATATCTTTGGGAGTGAGGGATATTACCCTCTCTCCTGCGCTCGAGGCAGCATCAGGTGACGACGACGGTGGGACGCCTTGCCGAGCAAGAAGGTCCTCCAGGACCGAAAGTTGGAATAGGGTGTGTGCGTGGAATGTCTGGAGGATGGCCATAGTCGTTAGGAGTTGGCCATTCCTCCTTTGTGAGACATCTTCCTCCGATTCGTGCAGGTGATCGAGGGTATAGCCCTCCGCAACGTCAGCTCCAGCTGAAACAGGAACGACAGTGGCTGACGAGGAGACTTGTCGTGCCTTCCCATTTGATGACGACGACGGCATGGCTCCAACGACCGTAGCCTTTCCGCTCGACCACGACATGGCGCTTGCCCTCCTCACCGACTTCGTGCTAGTCGGTCCCACTCGCAGCGTCGAAGGTCCTTCCACGGGACGCCCTTCGATACCCATTCCCACATTCCGCACATATGCGCCATTCACTCTGAGATCGTCGTCTCCTTCTAAACGCACTGCGCCCCAGTTTTCCGCACCGTTAGCGGTGGAATACGACATTGTCGAATTACCCCGCCAGTTGCCCATCCAGAGCCCGGCACATATCATACATACGTCTTCATATACCTGCCACACATCGGTCCATGCAGTGATCGTCTTAGATTTTTGGGCTTGGTCGGGAGCTGGGCTGCAGCATGTGTGGTGCGATGCGCCGTCAGAGTCGAGTTGCAGGATGCGATCAATTTCATTCCACTTCGGTCAAGACATCAGCATGAAGCAACGAAAGGAAAATAGGAGACTAACAAGTTTTACATCGCTCCAGGCGAAGCGTATCGTGGAGAGCCTGTATGATGGGGTATTGGGACCTCCTGGCTGAGTAGGTACGAGTTTCGAAGCATAAAATGTGGGTCGTGATGATTTGTTCGGTGTTGAAGTCGTGAGATCAATAAGTAAATCATAATGAGATGGTTTTTCCAGGAAAATTGCATCAGTCGTGCCTAAATTGACATTTAGCGACAAGTCTGAATGTCAAAAAGGGATACCCACAGGCGATCCAACCTCGCCCTGTCTTGCTCTCTGCCCGCAAACGGTCGAGATCAGTCAATGTGACCATTCCGAGGACATTAATCGGTTCCTTGTGTTTGCCTTTAAGACGACTAGAAGAAATATCCCTGATGTTACAGTCGGACTGGCAGTCAAAACAGAGATCGCCTGCCACCTGGCATAAAATACAGGCAACCTCCACTGGAGGTAGGGTATAAATGAGAATGCGCTTCCGGCCAAGGACGTGCTTGTAAAGTGTTAGCGACGAAGGTCCCAATATCCGAAGAAGGTGGGGCAAGTGTAGCGTCGGGTTCGAGTCGAGGGGTTCTGAGTAGGACTTCAAGACAATATCATGAGCACGAGAATTTCTAGAAGGAAAAAGATGAAACGTACGCCATCCAATTCATCACTCCAGCCAGCCCAATCACCCGCACTGCCAAGGTCCGAGCGCCTCACCTTCCGCTCTTCGAAAAAGACACGTGCAGGTTCCCAGTCAGTTTCGGTAGGCTCGAGAATACCCGTCCCCTTAGATTCCATGCACGAGTACACGGTGTCAATTAGCTCCTTCAAAGCCTTGACATGGCGCCATGGTCGTGGTCGATGTGATTTCGCAAAGAGGATTCCCAGTGAACTCAGGCGGACACCGCGATGACCTTGTTCTGTCGTTGATCGCCGTCTGAAGACACATACACCGTGTTGGCCATCTTTCGTGAAGTATCTAGAGGCATGCAATGTGAGTCAGGCTGAATAACTGCGGATATAGAACATACACGACGTCTTGCTCCACGAGATGCAATCCGCTAGGTAAAGCACTGAATTCGAGTTGATCCAGATTTAGATCTAGATAGGAAAGCTGTTTAGATTAATTATAATCAAGTTCACACAAAACGCACCATGACTGGCCTTTAAAGACCAGTCTACGACGTTGCCTTTCGTCGGATGAAATGAAGCATGGAATATAGCGACTGCCAGATGTTAAGCAATAGCCAGACACATTAATCTTCCATTAGCATACCAAGATCTTGAGGAACCCTTCTGCTAGAATCGGATTCTGACATTGAGAGCTCTGTCGCCGGTCTTCCTAACTTCGAAGAGACTCGCAGTTCGTTGTTGGCATTTGACAAGAACTGGAAAATGCAGCTGCCACAAAGAATGACGTATGAGGCCGAAGGCCCGAAGCTCTCCGAAGCTCCGCTGGACAGCTTCCCCGGCTTCTCGGCCTTCCCTGTCAACCAGAAATGAAAGTTCTCGAGATTCTCCCTTCTGCGGGCAACGAAAGATGCAATATAATTCAATGGCTTATGCCAATGACCAAAGGAACAATGGTGTAGTGGTAATGGTGTGCAGTCCGGGTGATGTCTGCGGGCGCTCGTTCGAATTCGCCTCGAACGCTCTTTTTTCCATGCTTGTTTTCCGCGTTTGTCCGGTTCGGCCGCTTCCTCGCTGAAGTCCTATGCATGTCAGTATCTCCTTGGTAGAAAATAAGTAAAACCCTTGAATGCTACAGTTTTCATATCCAATTTGTTTTTTATTCCTATCTATTGCGATTTTTTCTTCTTCTTGTTTTTGCAAAATTTTGTCATGATGTTCCGTGAATCGACGCTTGTTGTTTGGCTATAAGCGTGTAGTGTTTCCTGAAATGGAGAGCATGCAATCCTTTTTTTTTCTTTGAAAAGTCGAGTTATAATGGCCTCAGAAATGAATTTTATTGATTTAAAAGATATTTTTTCGTCTTTAGAAGTCGTCCAGCAGCGACTCATTTGATGTGCGGACATGCATGAGAGCATGTCACAAATCCAAACCGTTTCTAACTCAGACGGGGCGGCAATACTTATATACTCTATGTTCGCGACAGTTGTTACATGTTTAAAATCTTTTATTTCTCAACCGTATGTACCTGGGGTCAAATTCTAGCGCGGATACTTCTATGGCCACAAAGCTCCTTTTTGCGTTGTCTAGTTGATGGGCATCATCTTCAAAGAACTTTAATTTCCCATTTGCGGGCGTTGCCGTGTGACGTCATTCTTTGTGGCAGCTGTGTACTCCAAGAACTGTTGGCAGGGCTTGAATGACCCGGTCACATCGCGTCACGTCACAGTCTCACGTTCCGCTGCTGCCAATATAATCTTGAGCCTAAACTCCATTCTAATCTCAATCACAATTATCTATGTCGCAGCAGCAAACGGTAAACGTAGCGGATCTCGACATCGCACAGCTTTCGGAAGTCCGAAAACAATTGGAAGATGTGAATACCAACTTTTATCTCCGACAGAACGATACTGATCACAACCAACAAAAACAGGAATTGAACCATCTGACGAACTCGTTTGCGCAACTGAAGCAGGCACAGGCGAAGTTCAAGGCGTGTCTTGAGAATGTTAAAGAAGTGAAGCCTGAGAACAAAAGTACGTTTCTCCAACCCAGGACACGGAACTCACTGATTCATGCGAATACCAGATAAAGCCATCCTCGTACCTTTGACCAACTCGCTTTATCTTCCCGGAAAACTCTCAGATCCAGAGCACGTCATTGTCGATGTCGGAACTGGATACTATGTTCAGAAGGTATGCCGATCTATCTTCGGATTCCTCGCCTTTTCAACTGGTCGACCTTTTGCATGCACAGACGCGTCCTCAAGCGATGAAACATTACGCAGACAAAGTCGAGTACATCCGTACCAATGTGGACACGCTGGAGGAAACGATACAGAAGAAGAGAGAGAATATGAACTACCTTACCAGCATTCTACAGCAGAAGATACAGGCGGAAACACAGGGTGGGCCGAGCGCCGCAAGAACTTGATTCATAGTATGTTTTCCTCCTCCTATAATGAAAAGAAGATACTTACTTTTACACCTTCAGAATGACATTTGGAGCACCGTTGTCTCATTGTGCACAATACCGAAAATAATACCTTTTGTTCACTACATTGAAGCATTTTAACAAAACGACTGGAATTTCCTGACCACCAGAAGCTTTCCTCTTGATGGCGCACACTTTTCCACGACAGCGAAAGACGAAATCCAACCTCATTTTTGACCCCGAGCGACAACTGCTTAGGCTGAGAGTAATTCCGTGTCGCTAGAGATTTTTTGCAAGGTCTACGACGCAAATAAGAGGCCGTTTGTTGCAGACAAACCAACTTGCTATAGAAGTCGTGGCACGTCCTCTCGTGGTAATGGTCTTTAATCCGGCCTAGGGAATTAGGTTCAGCATCCTGGAGGAAAGCAGCATAAAACAGAGGAATTGTTTCCAGAAAAGTTCTCTTGCAAGCGGACAACCTTTTTTGCTCTTTATTGGGACGACTCCTAAGCGCTAAGCCTTGACTATAGCTCGACGAGTTGAATCCAAGGTATACGTTGCGATGAGAAGGATATGATAAGCATTTCAGAAGAACGAAGTTCTTCGACGTTAACGTTGGCTTGTGCTGTTAAGGTCTGGGAGCTTGAAATTGTCCTCCAGAGTCGAGACCAACACATCCCTTTAGCGTTCAAATCTTCTGGAAACTGTGAAATGTGAATTCTTTATGCAAATGTAAAATCTACGTTTTACCTCCGTATACATACTTCTAGTCAGTATGCGCAATGGTTTTCTCTATAAATTATAATCGACATGGTTCCCTTCAGAGGCCGGCGCGTTCTGACCACGCGGTGTGCAATCTTTTCATCATCATCCTGGCCTCGATCCTGATGATATTTGGACGATATTCGCTCAACCAACAGAACTTCAAAGCTTCAAGATAGATAGATATTGCCGTGTTTATAGCAGTGCTTATGCCATCTTCGACGGCATATGTGACTGCTAGTACCCGTCTACTTGCCGCTGTATGTAGACTACTTGCGGTAACATAGCAAAGAATACACGTACCACAAATGCTCTTGCCCATCGAAGCTTCAAGATTCAAAGACGATGGCCAACAGAGCGCCTTCTAGACATTGGTCAAATTTAGAACTGCCATTCAATGTTGCGCTGATTTGGCTTGTTCTGCTTGGTGGTAAATATTTTTATTGGGCCACTCGAATAAGAAAACGGGAAGACAAAATCTTAAACAGTTCGCGAGTGCTGCGCGAGTGGCACAGAGTGGCACTGTCGAGGGCCAACTACAAGTCCACATGCGTGCACGGGAAGTACCGCGAACACGTTCACGCTTCAAGCGCATTTCAAATTACTAGTTCCCTTTTTGAGCATATGTGGCGATCGAACTGTCGTCTTGGCGCTAACCTATTGTTCGCTGATTTGAGCTGACTCGTTCTTGTTTTCCAGAAATAGATCGGGCCATCCTCGTATTTGTGGCCTGGATACAATAATTAGAGCACCGCTCTCTCTCCTTCTCCTTCTTCAACCACCACCACACATCCCCCACTTTACTCTAACTCACCCATCGCCTGTCACCCCAATGTCGCGCAACACCAACAACAGGAAGCCTCAGGTAGAGAAAGACGCCTCAGGCCGTCTTGTGATTCCGGAGCCTCCTGAACCGGAGAAGACGTGCATCGGTAGAGACGCTTTTGCAAATATGGAACTCGACCTGCTACGCGACTATGCCAAGGTTTGCCCCCTCCATGTCTTCGCTGCTGTATATGGATCTGATTTGAGACGCTGAATGTCGCTTATATCACAGCACTACGGAATGAGAAACGCAAAATCTTTAACTCGTTGGGAGATCGTGGCACTGTTCTGTCCAAATAACAAGTGGATTCCAATGCTCCCGGAGCACGAATGGGAAACCGTCGGGAAGCGCCGCATAGTCTCTCGCAAAGCTGGAGTGGATGAGGAGATGGACGACGACGACGAAGAGGAGGAGCGCGATGAACAAGTAGCATCTTGTGGATCCTTCCCCGTCGAGCGCCTCCCACCCCCTGTCGACGAATACGACGGTACTCCGCCTCCTGAAGTAGCCGTTAGTCCCGAACCCACTTGGCAGCCGCCAAAGAGGGTGGAGCATGAGCTCGTGTATCCCCCTCGCGCCCCAGTTATTGGACAGGACGAAGACACCGGCGCCGACATCACACAACCGCTCAGCGAGGACTGGCTGCGCGTCATGTTGGAGGAGCAGGAGGCACACCATCAGGCGTTGAAAGCCCAGCTTCAGGAGGCTCTGGCCGCCGCGAGAGCAGCCGCAACGGATGTTATGATGCTCCAGGCCCAGCTCAAAAGCGAGAGGGGGGAAACCGATGGTCTCCTTCAGGCCATAGGGCTTATCTGCGGTCCCGGGATCGTAGGAGAGGTCAAGAGGAAGGCGCGTTATGCAGCGGAACACGGGATGATTCCTCGTGAGGATCCCGGCGATGACGACAATTCAGCCAATGGAGATAATGAGAGAAACGATGCCCGGAATGAGATAAATGGCCAGAAAATGTATGTCCCCAGTTTGATATGTTGCTAGGATTTATCTCATTTCGTGACAGGGCACCCAAAGTAAATGACGTCTCCGAAAACGGACGCCGAAAGTCTCCTACACCTGTGGCAAGCAATCCTAGAGAGAACGGTACCGCAACGCAGCGAATGGATCGACCAGCCAACGGTTCCTCTCAAAACGGAGGCAAGAATGGTTCTCGCCCGGCAGTAAACGACCTTGAGAACAGTGACAGCAGTTCGTCCGAATCATCACCAGAGACCACTTACTTGAGTCGCCTGCGGGGCCGATTGTTCTCCAAGCGCCAGCGTGAGGACGATGATGCCGGCGAGAGTGATAGAGATGCGCACGAAGCTCATGCCGGCGACGATACTGTCATCATTGAGGACCCCTCGCAGATCGATGACACCGTTCGCCAACATAAAAGGGCCCGCCGCGGGCGCAGTCCCACCGATCAAGATGAGGGCTCCAGCAGCGGGTCAGAATCTAGCTCTCCCAGCGCGTCTGGCCCTCCTTCTCAAGCCTCCAGCCACAAGCAGCAGCTACCCCAACGCTCTATCCTCGGTTTAGCCAGTAGGCCAAGGCCGCCTCCTACACAACCTCGCGCGCGCAAGTTGAAGCCGAAGCAGCTCAAACGCGACAAAGAACGTATCGTTATCAACCGGGACACGGGAGAGATCGTCCATTATGTGCCCGATTATACCCAGACGAAGGAGTACAAATGGCGCGTGAGGCGGGGGGAGCAAGATTTGGTAGCTAAACCTGCGATGCCGATTGATTTGGAGGCGGAGATTAGAACCCTCGTGGGCACCAAGGGGACCGAGGAACGGTTTGAGTTTAGCGATGATATTCCTGAGGGAGATATTATCTTCGATGAGGACTATTGATAAACCTCGTTTCGTTTGCTTAATTTCCAGTACTTAAAGGTAATTTATCTACTCAGTTTTCGTTCGTATTCTGTTTGTAATCTGTACAAGACTTCAATTTGACTTCAATGAAGTGGCAAGCTAACGTTGAATCCTATCCTGTCTTGCTGTGTCGGCTGAAAAAAGCACAGAAAAACTTATACTGCTTCTTTAGTTACTTGGTCTCTCGAACAGCCTTCTATGTCTCTGGATCCAAGGGTTCTCAGCGGTGAAGTGGCCAAGAAGTGGGAATGGTCGAGTTTCGGGTAAGGACTCTGTAGCCGTGACCTCGGCAAAGTCTTTACCAAGCAATGACAAATTGCAATGTCTAATTGTGCTTTCACTTTCTCCGAAACCTTGCTTGGGTCTTAAAACCTGCTTAAAATCATGCCAAAAGCTTTGTCACTTATCATATTAATATTGGAATACGGACTGCCCAGGACGCCTCTTATAATGCCCTAGAAGTCCGACATCTTTTCAAACTGCATCTATCCACACCACCACGAAAGAAAACGCTACGAAACGAACATGAAAGCTCTCATAACTGCGCCAGGGAATACTGCCGTGGTTAAGGACATTGCAGTTCCTGAACCAAGCTCAAAAGAGATTCGGTGAGTGCTCTGTTTGTTCTCTTGCTTCCTAGTCTGAGAAAAGTCAACCAGCGTCAAGGTTCACTCCGTCGCATTAAACCCAGTCGATGCTCTGTATGTTGCTCATCCAGTCGACGAGCCAGGACGCGTTGTGGGAAGCGATATTGCTGGTGTGGTCGATAAGGTTGGAGATGTAGTCACAGAGTGGCATGTCGGCGACCGAGTAGCGGGATTACTGCAGGGCGGTACGTCGCACTTCTCTTCTTGTTCTCATCATAAGTATGATTGAGCTCATGTTCGGCTTAGCTACATCCGGAAATCCTCGTCCAGGAGGATTTGCCGAGTACGCAATTCTTGAAGAAGATCTCGCAATCAGGATTCCTACAGGAATATCTTTTGAAGATGCCGCAACATTTCCCTTAGGTTCGTTGACGGCCGCCCAGGTTTGTCCGCAAGTTCCTACAAGTATATTAATCATGATTCTGAACTCCTTGTCGTACAGGCGTTATTCATTCGTCTCGAGATCAATGCCCCTTTTCCTAGTCCATTCAAGTTCGAGTCAACCGTAAATGATTCTCCGGCCATCCTCATCTACTCAGCAGCGACGTCAATCGGCCTCTTCGCCATCGGTCTAGTGCGACTCCTTCGTACACCTACCGGGAAACCCTACCGGATCTTCGCCACTGCAAGCCCCAAGAATCATGCCAAACTCCTGGCTTTAGGCGTTGACGCTGTGTACGATTACCGTTCGCCCACCTGGCCCGAAGATATTCGGAAGGCAACGGGAGGTGTATCATACGCCTTTGATTGCATTTCTGAGGACTCGAGCGCTGCTCTTATTTCACAGACGTTTGTGGATGAAGGAGGAAAGATTGCGGTTATCCGCCAATCCGCGTGGAACAAGGAAGGCGTTCGCGAAGGGGTCGTCCCACTCTACGGAGCTGCTTGGTCCGGTCTTGGACACGAAATCGCATACAACGGTCAGTCTTCTCAATACCATATTTTTTCGGAAGGAAATTAAGTTTAATCCGACAGACGGTATTCTGCCCGCATCGCCGACCTGGAGAGCATTCACAGTGGAATTCTTCAAGTTTCTGTCGGCGGGGTCTTTGGAAGATGCAACGAAATTCCCCATTCCACCAAATCCCGTTCGTCTCATGCCCGGCGGGCTTGGAAGAGTTGCAGAGGACGGATTTACGTTACTGGGATCTGGTAAAGTTATTGATCGTAAGCTGGCTTCCCAGCAGGGAGTCAAGGACTGGATGAAGCCAATCTCTGGCGAGAAGCTCGTGTACCATGTAGGTGCTTTGTAAAATTTGGGTTGGATGAATGACATTTTCAGGTTGTTGGCCAGATGGTGGCAATACAATTATGACTCGGTAAGACAGACCTGATCATCCCCGTGAGTACAGGAGCCAGGGCACGAAGTGAAATGTATGGCGATATGTTCCACCCAAGTGCGAAGAGGTAAAAACCTTTCCGAACAAGTACTTGAGATAAAGGCATTAAGTTGATTACTACAAATATCAAGAGGTAGGCTACGTATCGAAGGTCGGACTACAAAATACAGAAATTATGTCTGCCAGGCTAAGAGTATTACGTGCAAGCTATACAGCAGTGATTTGCCTCATCCATGCATCAACTTTCTCCTGCACATGTTTCTGCTCTGCTGCCTCTGCCTTCTCTTTCGCTTCTTTCAACACTGCCTGCAACTCGTCCCGTGGCACCATGGCATATGGCAGGGTCAGTAGCATGTCAAAGGTGTCGGGGCGGTGACGAGTTTCATGGCGTGTGTCACGCTCCAAGTCTTGGTTCTGTTTCCTCTCCGCAATGGTGGCTCGTTCATCAGTGATTCCCTTGTACTCCGCTTGTGCCACAGTCACGACCCCACCGGGGTAGAAGGTGTCTTTCCAAGTCGCGGTGACACTATCCTTCAATGACTGAGTGCCAAAATGGTGGAGTACCGCGCAAGCGTAGACGGCGTCGAAGAGAATGGCAGGGGGGTACGCAGGAGTATCATGAATCCGGATTCGAAAACCCGGACAGAGTGACGAAATGGGGAGAGATTCGTCATCCCCGAAGACATGTGATGTACACCGCTTCTCTCTTGGTGGTGCGGTGGGGTCAATGTCGTTCGTGTTCATGGCAAAGTTGGGTGTCTGCTTATCGACACCATCAGGGCTCCGATTAGGTATCATACAAGCGGCACGCACCATTAAGAATGCGAGATCTTTACCCAACGCCCTGTGAGCGGAAGAGTTCAGAAAAAGGCCGTTTCGGATGCTGTCGATCTCTTGTATAATATCGCTTCTGGTGTGGTCTCGACTGCGGTGCTGAGTATAAGTCGAAATGTACTACAGTGATTGCAATGGTGAGCGAGGACAGATTGAAAGTAAGAGTAGCAGACCATATCGCCCTTGCTGTGGGGCAGGAAGTGCACGGCGTCGCAGTACATCTCCCCAAAACCTGTCAAGATGCAATGCTTTCCATCCCGCTCTGAAATTTCGGTCCTGAATTGATCCCTCCGATTGGTGTGCACACTAGAAGTGACGTCTGTGCGCTCAATATTAGGATCGACGGGGAACATCCTTCGCCTCTCCTCGTTGGTGGTGTTATAGTGTAGGACAATGGACTCAGCCGGTAGGACAGCGTTGTAGTCGACAACATTCAGGGAATCTGGACTGGTAGAAAGGTGACCTTCCGCTCCAACGACAACTCCAATGGCATAGCGGATCCATTTGTACGCCAACCTTTGCGAGAACTGCAGTGCGTTGAGCTTCCCGAGTGGGAGGGTTAGGCAATGGACCGAACGCCAATTGGTAGATTCAAGAAAGAGGTCGGGGCCAAGCGCCACATTCAGAGGTAACGAAGCGTAGACGTCGATCTGAGGAGGAGGAGCCGCGGCCATGATGAAGGAGCGTTTCGACTTCGTTAGATAGACCTGTGACCGGTCCGAGTATGTGCGAAACCTCACGATACTAGGACCTGTAAAGCGGGACTTGCCGGCTCTTGTCGCGCGCTATGATCGAAAGTGGAGCGTTCGGACATCACCGACGCTCCTTTTTAAGGCAAAGACCTCAAATAGGAAGGTACGTTTTGGCAGAGGACATCGAGAGAGAACTCGCGTCTCGCGTTCGCGTTGTCCGTTTTCATTCCTTCCCTTCACATGTAGTCTTTTCTTTCAATTGTATGCTATGGAATATGCTCCAACTCTCGATGGATGGCTTCAGCATCTTCGTACTTGTTCTCCTGGAGAGATTTCACGTCTGGTATCAATGCAAATTCCTCAAGATCGTCTTCCCATTCAATACCTAGAAAGCCTTTCTGATGAGGACAAGACTGTCTGTTTTCGAGCTTCAATGATCTGCTGGACTGTTACTGTAGGGGCTATGGTGCCCCGAGAGATGCAATTCCGGACAGTTCTGACAGACTTTCACGGACGAGATGCTTTGATTGCCGCGGGAACAGGTAGTGGGAAGACATTGCCTATTGCGCTCTGTATTCTCCTTGACAACCCAGCGGAAAACTTCATCACGATCACGATCTCTCCTCTCAAACGTCTGCAGGTCACCCAAGAGTCCGACTTCAACACTCGCTTTGGAATCCCAACCGTTGTAATCAACGATGATACCTCTGGAGAGAACGATTGGTGGAATGTGAGTCTTTTAATCGACTTCAGCGTAGACTACTAAACTATCTTGTAGACCAATGTGTATAACTCGTCTACACGTCTCTTCGGAACTGCACGCCACCTCATCGTCACCGTCGAGCAGCTATTCAAGACTCCGGCTGGACACTTTGGGCGCCTAGGGATGTTGATACGAAGATGTATGCCATTTCAGCGCAGGATAATCCGGGTTAACGTCGACGAAGCCCATTTCATTCACACCGCAGGTCTGCCATTGTATGGTTTACCTCCGTTTCGCCCTGCGTGGGGCAGACTAGACGAAATCAAGAAGCTTTTCCCAAATCATGTCCGCTGGAAGGCCTTCTCCGCCACATTTCCGCCACACATCCTCAAAACTGTCACGAAGAAAGTCCTCAAAACAAACCACATACCTATCCGTGTCACGTCGAATCGTCCCAACACCATCTATGCAACGCATCGGGTACATGGAAGCATTGAAGATATCAGAAACTACGAATGCTTCGGCATCAATCAAACTTGGTAACAGATCATTAGGTGTGAGGTCCTGAGCATCGGTAAAGCTGGAGAAATGAGGTAGACTTGTGCCAGGAATAAAGAGGGGTGAAAGGGGTGTTTCTGGAGCAATGAATACGGCTGGAGGTTGACTTTCCGAGTCGATAACCATATCAGAGTCGTCGACAGGCCAAACATTCTTATGCCGCAGAGAATTCAAGCTGAGCAATGCCTCGGCAGCTTCAGATTCATGCAATGTAGGAGCCTGTTTTGATAATGAGATGGGAGAAAGAAGGACGGATGCCTTTGAGGTAGGCGGTGTTCTGATCACACATAGGACAAGAGGATGAGTAGTCAAACAATATATTGCTCATGGCATAATTACAATGGAAAGCAGTCTTCTGAAGCAGTCCAGCCTACCCTCCCCACCACGTCATTATATACCCCAGTTTCCAGGTCCATCGTATGGCCAATGTCCAGTAGATTCCACGGCGTTTGTGGGGTTGGCATGCCATATGCAATTGACGTCGAGCTCTGAGCCGGCAGAGGGCCAGCGTTGGACACATTGAGGTCCCATTCAGAAAGACGAGTCTTACTGACGTTCGAGCTGTTGAAGCTCGATTCCCGCTGGGATTTTCGCAGCAGCTTGTCCTCCGCCAACGTTCCTGGCAAGGCAAAGCTCATCGTCGACGAGGAAGGTAGTGAAACATTTTCTTTCTCGTTTGCTGATATTTTGACTTTGAAAGAAGGCTTTGGAGGCATCGGGTGTAACAGAAGCGATTATGAGAGGTATGGATGAGAGCAGGAAAGCGAGAGATTGCGACCGTCGTCGGCGTGCTCTACTGCCAAAACGTACCTTCCTATTTGAGGTCTTTTTCTTAAAAAGGGCAGCCGGTGATGTCCGAACGCTCCACTTTCGATCATAGCGCGCGACAAGAGCCGGGAAGTCCCGGTTTTCCAGTCCTTATATCGAGGGTTTTCGCACTCATATAAGGCTGGTCACGAGTCTATTCGTTAGATGTGTTGTGCAGAAAAGTTATCAAGAAACGTCTATTGCTGACGTCACAGACAAGCGAAAATGGTAAATAGACCCGGAATGATGTCTCAAAAAAGGCAAGGGCTCTCAATTGCTTCTCCTTTCGCCGACCGTGGATGGGACCCGATGCAACGACACCACTCGACCGACTTCGTGTACCCTATCCTCGCATCTCGGTATACCCTACGCGCCTTGCTGGGTAACCTCCCTGAAGCCGACGCCGCTACGATTCCGTGGATGGCTCCAGGATCCATCTTGCTTTCACACACGCCCGGTCTTTTTGCGGGCCTGCCGAAGACGTGTATCGTGGCGGGCGGCGCAGAGCAGACCCTCGATGCGATGCTGGTTCTCCGAGAGGTTAGAAATGGATCTGGGGAAGGAGAACATCAGGTACGCGGAGCAGCCCGACGCTACATATGACTTCATATGCCTTTTGTGGCATGAGCCGGATACGCTCGTTGCATTGCAGTGTTGTGCGGTTGTTGACCAGAGTGAGGTATCGTTCGATTGGTCTTTTTAGATCCAGGCACAGAGTCCGGGTAATCCCGGAGACTTTCCTTTTCTAGGCGAAATCGCCAAACCCATGTCACATCCCGCCATGCCGGTGGTACCGTGGCGCGCAGACCAAATGCAGAACCCGCTCCCTTCTCCTGCTCGCCATCAGCGACGGCAAGCGGGTTATTTCCACCATTCTTCGACCGTTCCCCTTCGTTTTTTTGTGTTTATGATTTTTAAAGTACCCATATATATTTAATATTATATTATATGTGTGAAAATGCGTCTAAGAGTGCTCTCAAATTCCTGTCCTGTACCCTCTCTATATCAAGTCACATTTGCCTTCCTTTAGAAGTTTTCAGACGCAAATAATGTGATATTATATATATTCAGGTATATTTGCTTTTAATAACAGAAAACATGAAGGGAAAGGCCTGAGGAATGATGGAAATAGGCTGCTCACCGTTGTAGACGACGAGCACAGGTGGAATGAACCCTGTGGGAACGGGCCGAGAAACTTCCGCATTTGGAATTTGACCCTTGCTGCCGAAGGGCGTGGGTCCACATGCGCTCGGTGTGACTGATGGCAACCGTAAATGGGGAACTTATGTAATTTTGATGGGATCTTAAAAGACCAATCGAAGTATGCCTCTGACCAGAGTTACTGGTTATAGTTACAGCTACGGTTACATGGTTCGTAACAGTTATTAACAGTTATTCATCAAATAACTATCCCACGGCAAGCAGTAAGGGTCATGTAAGGCAAGGATAGCAATATCCGATTTTACGTTTGATTCCTGGTCTTCTCACTATGCTCGCTTTGCGGCACTCACATTTGAAGAGGAACTCAGGCTGGAATTGTATGATTTACTGGAGATGGATGCTGAGCACTGAAGCCTGAGGTGACGAAGATCCAGATGCCGGACTTGATGATACTATGCAAGATATACTACTTGGCTAACATGTATTGTTTTCAATATCAAATCTCCTTCTCATTTCATGTAAGTAATCACGCAGATTGAGGCTTTTCGACGTTCTCATTGATCTGGCCGACACTCGATATCTATATTTGGCAAGGCTCGGTTACAGTTCCTATCAATCCATAACCGTTCCTAACCGAAACAGAACTGCTGGCACAACACTGACATTGACTCTACGTTTTTATGCAAGTAAATACGAACCTTACTCGCTGGCTCTCGCTGCCGCGGCATAGCTTTCAGCTTTCAATATAGACATGTTTCCGCTATATATTGATATTTCATTTGCCTAGGTCTTTGCCTCGACGAATATGTAAAAACTCTGCCGAATTCTTCCGAAATCTCACAGCAGCACAATGGGGAACAGAAAAAAGTGATTCGACCCAGGCTCGAACTGAGGACCTTCTGTGTGTTAGACAGATGCGATAACCAACTACGCCATCGAATCGACGAGATCTCTATGGAACGATACTGTCCCTGGCTCTCGGCCCTGCACATTCCATACGTAAACGTGAGGTCCGAACCAACCGAACTGGTTGTGTTTTTGCTATTTTTTGAAATCTCTTTTTCCAATCTTTATCGTCGTTACTCCCGCATGATCACCTCCGATATCATCATGTAATCATCATTGTAATGCAGTAAGTAACTGGCACTGAGTACTGAACCCTGAGATCCTTTTAGATGGAACGGGTTCAATTCGCCGCACTTTTCTTGCTTCACAGATCACTACAGTGTGCCACTGGACATAATGCATGTGGAATTCGTGCACAGCAAACTGTGACTCGGACAGCTCGGAAACTGAGCATGTAAGTATAGACCTTGAGCTTGATACATGATGCATTGATGACCAAACCCGGGTGAGCCCCATTCGGATTCCCCAGCTTCCATTTCCACGGCTGACTGAGAACGAGGAACAGATACTTGCTTCATGATGCCGCAATTCTGGGGGGACAAAAAAGCCATTTGAATCAACCGCACGAGTAGCTCTGCCAAAACCTCGACGACACTGACAGCCATGCCTGCAGAGAAAGCCATAGCATCGGCAGCGGTCGAGGCTGTCGATTCACCGAGAAGAGGCTCCAAGTTCTGGCTCGTATTCGCAGCCAATCTTCTCGTCGATTTCCTTCCAGCTCTTGACCTTGTGAGTACGAGTACTGTCTTGAGTGTATCTCATCCTAACGGTATTCTTCAGACTGCCGTTTCCACTGCTTTGCCGACGATCGTCGAGCATCTTCACGGCTCTGACTTCATCTGGGTCGGGAGCGCGTACACCATTGCCTCGACGGCAATTCTTCCGGTCGTCGGTGGTTTGGCTGCCACGCTTGGTCGAAAGCCCATTCTACTGGGATCCATTTCGATCTTTGCCGTAGGTTCAGCGATATCCGGGTCCGCAAGGAGCATGAATATGCTTATAGCAGGAAGAGGTAAGCGCCAAGATATCCTTGTTCCTACGTTTCACATTTTGAAAATTTCATCACTTTCAGTGGTTCAGGGAATCGGAGGCGGCGGATGTCTTTCCGTGACAGAGATCATTTACTCGGATCTGGTCCCTCTTCCTGAACGAGGAAAATTTCTGGGCATCATCGCATCGTGATTATCCCATCCATCCCTTCTTGGTCATATCAACTAACCCCCGGCCGTTCAAAGTGTGTGGGCACTTGCATGGTGAGTTCTCTGTTTCTTGTTTGTTATATCCTCCAATTAAACCCGGAACAGCGCCATCGGACCGCCCATTGGGGGTTCCCTAGCTCAGTCAGGAGCATGGCGGTGGCTTTTCTACCTCAATATCCCAATATGCGCCATCGCTTTCATCCTATCGCTTCTATTTCTCAACGTCCGAACACCTCGTCAAAAGTTTCAGAACATGATGACTAACATGGATTGGCTGTAAGCACTCGCTTGATGATATTTATGTAGCTCTCCGTTCTCCTCGTCTCACGGTCCAATTATCAGCGGACTCTTGCTCGTTATATCTGGAACCACTTCTGTCAGTATCGCTCTTGCTTGGGGCGGAGCGCGTTTCCCGTGGAAATCATTCCATGTCCTTGTGCCGCTTTGTATCGGTTTGGTGTGTCTTTTGGCTTTCCTAGTCGTCGAATTCACCTGGGCAAAATCGCCCACTGTAAGTCTATTTTGAAGTACTCGATTCATCTCGCCGCACTGACAGCGTTTATTTATAGATCCCGCCTTTCATCCTCAAGGATCGGACTACGTTGAGTGGGTGCGTACCTGCTGCTCATTTTATGGGGAACAATTCCAGTGTCTGACAGTTGAACGAAGTTACATAGGGACTGCTCTACATGGCCTCGTGTCTATGGCGGCCATTTGTGAGTCCCGACTCTACTTGAGTGCCGTATTCGAATACTTGATGCTGAAACGTTCCTCAGTTTACCTTCCTGTATACTTCCAAGCATGCAAGCTCGCATCTCCGATCAAATCAGGAGTGGATCTCTTCGGCATCGCTCTCGTGATTCCATTCATTGCAATTTTTACCGGCGTATCAATACAGTACTTTGATCGGTATAGACCCCAGAATTACCTGGGATGGGTCTTCGTTATGGTCGGCTTTGGCCTCTTGACGATACTGGAACCAGATAGCTCAAAACCTGCTTATGTGGGGTTCCAAGTCGTCCTTGGGATTGGCTTGGGAATGCTTTGGGTATGCATCCAGTTCCCCGTGGTCGCGCCCTTGCCCGTTTCGAATAACTCGCATGCTCTGGCCTTCTTCACCTTCATGCGCGTGTTTGCCCAGGTATATTCATCTTTCGTCCCTCGGTTCTTCCTCGGTGGGCTGAATTTTATTTTAGAATTGGGGAACAGTTATCGGAGGATCTATCCTCCAGAACACGCTTTCAAGCCGTCTTCCACCGCAAATTCTTTCGAAATTCTCAGGCCCCGAACTTATATATGCTCTCATCCCACAAATTGAGACACTACCTCCCGACAGTCAGCGGGAGGTTCAGAAAGTATTCGCCGATGGTCTACGGACAATCTGGCAAGCGATGATCGGTATTGCGGGGTTAGGACTGCTTTCCTGCGTCGTGATGCGGGAGGTAAAAATGCAGAAGGCTTTAGACGATACCTGGGGACTACAGGATCCAGAATCGTCGGAGAAGGATGGTCCAGCTGTTACAGGAAATTAGACCCTTTTGCCCAACTCACGCTTTGGTGGATCCGAATTCGGCAGTACTACTCCTTATTCTTACTCGTTATTGAGGGTTGTAATTATAATATAAAACTCGAGATATACTGAGGTTTAAAAGTTCGGTACAACATTCATCCAACCGGTGACGCTTCCGTCGAGCAATGTGCATCTACTTTCGGGTTGAGTAGCAACCAACACGGAGTGTAGTGATTAGGGCTCACCAACCGCCTTCATTCAGTCGTCCTCTAGATCTACCCCCTCGGAGATCCTGTCTTGACCGACCCGAGCACCTACGGGCGCTGATCCAGTGATCGTAGGATATAATGACGGAAATACTGTCACGAAATGCAATCCAAACAATGATTCAGGGCTTATCGTGACTTTCAACTCTCGACAGGCATTTAAACGTTTAAATGTTTGTAGCCTAATGCCGGTGCCTGGGTATATTGTGTACCTCAGAAGTCAACTATATGTACCGCTAAACTACAGTATGTCGTTAATTAAAGGAAAGGCGAACTGACCTTCGGTTTAATTTAGAGTTCACTATTCTAATATCGATATCTGGATCCCGGGCATCTGAAATTTCTCGTAAAATTCAGAACAACTATTTAGACACTGACTGCGGCTATCGGTGTCAAAACACTATGTAAACGCCTTCTGGATAACTATGAATTGCCTTTGTTTCAACTGATTTAGACAACATATTAATAGATCATAAATTTATCTGGATGGCCGCTTCTCAGTCTCCTTTCGCTGGTGAGGTTGCTGTTTTCACAATCTTCCAGGCGCCCAGGTAAGACCAAGCATCACCATCATTGGGTTTCTGAATCCGAGATCTCGGGATATCCATTCTGGGCAACTCCGTCTTGAAGAAGTACCCATGTAACCCTTCTCATCTTATGCAGTTCTATATTCTGTCATCCTTTTCTCCGACAGGTCCGAGTGAAACTTTAATGATGATGAATCATTGGGAAAGTTTAATAGAACGGAAGTCTGGACCAATGCGAGCATAGCTTGCAGTGGTAGTTTTACACAGGCTACTACACAGAGTATGGTAGATACAGAATGCATGAGTAGGCATCAGAATCCAAGCCCGTTTGGGCCCTTCTGCATCTATATTCAATGTCGGGTTGGGTCCCTACAATGTTACATCAAGATTCAAGGGGTAGTCAATTAAAAGACAGAGAAATAGACCCCAGAGTGAGTCGGGCCGTATCTTTGGACGATTTAGAATCAGGGAGACTGATGCCATCGCATAGATCCAGGCAACTATGAGATGGAGGAGATATAAAGCAGGCTATAGAAAAAAAATTACCTCGACAGCCTCTTCCCCAGTTGAACAGCTGTACCTCACGGGCACGGGGACCTCTTTCGCAATGACCTCAATAAACTTGACATCCGCTTTTCCACCATGTTCTCCCGCGGATATCAATGACCTTCACCCTACTTGCTTTCACCCAATCACGCAGTATCCATTCTACTATTCGTCCTCCCCTCAGCTTCTCTCCAACATGTCCGACCAAATGCTCACCCTAATCACACCCATAGTCGCGTACTGGCTTTACTCCTTTTTCTTCCACAAACTCGACACTGCTGGATGGAAGTGGCCGGAAAAGTACCGCATCCACACTTCCGAGGAAGAGAAAGCAAGGAACATAGCGACACCATCCCAGGTCTTCTGGGGTGTTATTCTGCAACAGGTCCTTCAGACATGCTTGGGCCTTTGGTGGCTTTCGGTAGACGAGATGGGGCACAACGTCGACCATCAACTGAAAATGCAATATTTTGCAGATGTAGCTCGGCCGACGATGCGCAGTGCGTTCGGGACTGTCCTGGGGGAGACACTGCTTCCCGAGTTTGCGTACTTCGCTTACTGGTGGGGTGTTCCCGTTTTCCAGTTTGCATTGGCGATGTGAGTATTTTTCACATGGGGTTCATTCCGTATAAGCGCTCACGTGGAAATCCTTATTAGGTTTTGTATGGACACCTATTTCTATTTCGGTCATCGCCTATTCCATTCCGTTGAATTCTTGTACAAGCGCGTTCATTCACATCACCACCGGCTCTACGTCCCATACGCGTACGGCGCCTTGTACAACCATCCGGTTGAAGGGCTCCTTCTCGACTCCCTTGGCGCTGCGATAGCGGAGGCTGTAACTGGACTATCCACCCGGCAGGCCATGCTATTCTTCCTTATAGCGACATTAAAATCTGTCGACGACCATGCCGGATACAAGTTCCCCTTCGATCCCTTCCAGATATTCACTGAGAATTCAGCAGATTATCATGACATTCATCACCAGGTGTGTCTACTCACACTGTTTTGTCCATATATTTCGAGGTACTGACGATATTATCAGACCATAGGAATCAAATCAAACTTTTCTCAACCGTTTTTTGTGCACTGGGACAGTTTGCTTGGGACCAAACTGACTCGGCAAGATATAGAGATCAGGAAAGGGAAGAAGGCCGAAAAGGAACTCTGAAATCGAGTCTACTGGAACACAAAGGGCGCTGTCGGGTTTGGGAAGGCAAATGGCATTGACATTTATGTATTATACAGTGAGGGCTAGATAAAATGTTGGATTCAAGTTGAACAAAATTTACATGAGCCTGACAACGGACGTATGTTGACGAAGGCCGTCGCAGAAACGGAACGATCAGATTTTTCAATCGCAGTCTATACCTGAAGTCTACTTTTCCCCCCCATGCATTCGATGAGGCGAATACCTAAATAGGTTGACTTGAGATCTAGGCATTGGCTTTGGAGACACCAAGGAACTATTCAGGAGACCGAAGCTGGAGGGATAGAGACATGAAGGGACATGCGATTGTGGACCTGCAAGCATAAGTAGAGTAGAATGCTGAGTGCAAAATCAATTAGACATGAGTACCCCACGGGGCAATATATAATTTAAATACGAACTGCTGCGGCTTTTCAACTTGAAACGATACTTCCACAGAGAGGGGAGCCAAATTTATGGAATAGAATAGGCGCCTCCCGGATTTCGGGGGGGAGCAAGGCGCTTAATGGACCGCAGTCCTCCAGGGACGCCGAGGGCGTGTCAATGAAGTCAATTGGAATCCTCGAGGCTACGGGGTGTCAGCGCCGCGCAAGATACCATGTTGGATGAGCGTGCGCATCATGCGTTTTGTGCGTTGTAGTCGGCCGGCGGATGCGTGGTTTTCCTTTATAAGTAACATCTATCTGTACCCCAGCACCTCGGGTTGGACGGACACTGCCTGGGACAAGGTGATTACGGTCATCTGAACATGCGCCGGCAGAACGTGTCCAATCCGGATTCTGATGTGCGATTGTCGTGCGAGTGGTAAGTAAGGACTCACGGGGACGTGTCACCGGGGATGGTGTTGCAAAAACTTCAATGACATAGGCACTATGATATACATCATACTTGGATGCAGCTTGATCGCATCGGGGCGGAACGGAACTTATACAACCGGTGAGATGCAGGTCCACTAGTCAAGCTTCTGCTCACTCGGGGCCAGTACTTATTTCTGACCACGTATTTTAAGTGCTGTGCTTCTTAAATTTATCACCGGGACATTGACTCAGAGTATGAGGTAGAACGCACTCTCAGAACCTGTCCACCTCATGCTCAAATTTTAGGGCACAGTATGAAACGGATTGAACGACCTAGAAAATTGAACGTCAAACTCCTCCCTGGGGCTAAGCGTATAGGTGCCGGTGATCTGCTATTTTAGGGTACGTAAGCCAGGAATGCAGAATCCCAGCCTGAAGTCAGAAACAGCCACAGAAAGGAACTGTTCATCTCTATGTCAACGGCCCAAATTTTAGATGGGCGCCGACGCTGGGGGTTTCGGGACGCTGAAAGTTGATCCATGTGTGATTAATTGGCCCGGAGGAGGACGTGATCATGATGAGGGTTTGATCTTGATCAGATAAAGTGACGGCCATGAGGAAGTGGGCCGTACTGGTTTTGAGGTTTTTTTCTTTCCAGTGTTGCGTTGATCGTATTGCGAGGTTGGCGAATTGGAATGGTTAGCGCGACAGGATCGTATCGACGTATGTTCAGATTGCCTTGTCGTGCGCTGATTTGCATGTCCTCAAGCGCAAGCCAATTATGTGCGATGTACGATCAAATCATGAAAATCAGAGAAAGTGTGCTATAGATAACGCGGGCGAAGATTGTCTCATGAGAAGACACGGCTGTGATCTTGCACACTCTCTTAAAAATACTCTTCTATTAGTGCAGTCTCTCCTTCGTCCGCTACTTATTTCTTGCTGTCATTGACAGCCGGACCCTGCAGCAGCAGGACAACAGGCATACACACGCTCACTCAGCATCTCTATCCTTCTAATACACATCTCTCTCTTGACCACCATTAGCTAGCATGATGTCGCTGAGACCACTTGGGCCCCGCACAAGGTCTACGCGCCCTGGTGCCCCAGCTCTCTCCTTATCTCTCTCGAGTTCGTCGTCGTCGCTGGCAACAAATACCCCTGACCCTCTGGCAACTACCACCCAATCCCAATCTAATCCCCAAGCGCAAGCTCAAGGATACCCCGCACACCATGCTTACTATGGGCAGCCCACCTCGACCTCGACGTCCCAGAGCACTTTCACGGCCCTCTCGCCCTCGGACACACCCCGCTTTAACGGACCCATACCCACTCTTGTCACCCCCGTTCCATCTCGTGGCAGGCGCGGGCCCCCACGCATCAACGTCCACATTGGATCTGTCAACGTGTCAGCTCCCCATCTTGCCAATCCTAGCATTGCCCGAGCCACTGACTCGACCTCGGGCTCCAATGCGAGAAGCACTAGAGACAGCACTGCAGAGACGCAGAGACCTGAAGAGCGCACCATTCGTCCTCAGGAGACTTACTCCCCCGACCGACAGTACCATCATCCAACGCTCCTCACGGACAGCGGTGGCGCACCGCAGATCCAGCCTCTCCCTGTCATGGACCCTGTGATGGGGATTAGAGAGGCAATCGAGAGGATCGCCATAACCAATAGCTATGATGATGACAACTTTCCCTCGGTTGCCGGATCAAGCTCTGTCTCGCGTCCCATGTCGACATCACCATCGGCGTCCCCCAGTTATACTGGGGCGACGATCGCGAGTGAATCATCGTCTGGGGAGTCATCGCCAGCACACGGTGCTAGCACCAGCAATGAAGCTAGTAACCACAGCAGCAGTCAGTCAAGCTCAAATGGCGCCAATGCCAAAGGTTCTAGTAACAATGTCAACAACCACAACACTAGTAGGAGCAACACTCCCCCTTCCGCCCCATTGCAACCCGTCCCCAAGAAAGAGTTCACCGATGAACTGCTCACCATTGTCTCTCGGCTCGGCGAGGGTGCAGGCGGTGCTGTACACAGGGTCCTCGACATGCGCGATGGGATGACCTACGCTCGCAAGACTATCACCACGCGCGACTCCACCTCGGTGCGGCAGGTGGTCAGGGAGCTGAGCATCATTTCCGGGACGAGACATCGCAATATCGTCTTATGCTACGGCGCGTATATGAGTCCGAGCAGTAGTGAGGTCAAGATTGTCATGGAGTATTGTGATGGGAAGAGCCTCGAGGCGGTGGGCGCGAAGCTTAGGGAGGTGAAGGCTGTTATCGGAGAGAAGATAGCCGGGAGGATAGCTGAAGGGGTGAGTGCACATCCGTCCCTAGACCTATGCTTGTGCTTTCCTTATTTTATTCTCTTTCCCCCACCTCTCATATAGGTTCTTCAAGGTCTGGCATACCTTCATACTAAGAAGACCATCCACCGCGACATAAAACCGTCCAACATCCTCCTCTCGCGTGAGGGTATCGTCAAGCTCTGCGACTTCGGCGTATCGGGCGAGCTCGTGAACTCGATCGTAGGAACGTTCACGGGGACGTTGATCTATATGGCTGTAAGTCGCTTGCTTTCATCTTGCTTTACGTATATCCGTGGGCAACAAAGGCTGACGTGGGATTGTTTTTCTAGCCCGAGAGAGTCTCTGGCCAAGAATACACCGTACGGTCTGACGTGTGGTCGACGGGCATCTCGCTGCTGGAGCTTGTCCAGAATCGGTTCCCGTTCCCGAGCAATTTGCCCACGATTGAGCTGATTCTGATGATCACTACTGGAGAGGTGAGTTTTTCGTTTTCTTTCGTAGACCTGGATTTGCAGTTTGCTTTCCGCGATTTGAGAGTTGACAATTGACTGACGTGTACATCCCATCTACCCAGCCCCCAAAACTCGAAGACGAGCCCGAAGCCGGTGTGACATGGTCCGACGAGATGAAGGATTTCATCGGGCAGACGTACGTGTCCCCCTCTCCTTTTCGCATCGAAAGGCACATGTCTAACTTGCCATAAAACCACAGCCTCATTCGCGATGCAGCCCTCCGTCCTACGCCTGAACAAATGCTCGTTCATCCCTGGATCGTCAACACCATGAAGCAGGACGTGCATATGGCCCGATGGATCAGACAGGTGTGGGGCTGGGCTAAAGCGAGGAAGGGTAGGAGGAGCGATACCACAGATTCGATTGCTGCTGTTGGAGGAGCTGATGCGGAGGACAGTAGGCCGTCGACTGCGGGCGGTGGATCGCGGGAGAGGCAGAGGCGGGACTCCGAGTCGCCGCTTGAGGGTTAGGTTTTGGTCTGAGACCTTGGGGCTCGAGCGCTGCGCGCTGAGCTTCGACGGGCAGTTCTGGAGACACTTAGCGTGCTGCGTCTTCGTGTTCTATCCGAGGGTGTCTGTCGTGATTCGTGGGGCTGGACAACTGCCGGTCAGTTTCTTGTGCAGTGCATATCTGCCCCGCCTCGATGGCTTATGGATGACTCGTTGACCCCTTGGAGCCTTGAAGGCGATGAATGGCGCGAGAGTCGATTTTGGAGGAGACGAGACAACGTTAGGCGGATCCTTGACTGGACCCAACGTTGTTGAGCCTGATGTCTTGTGCTGGAAATTCCCCCGCGGGCGTTGGGGGTTCCTAGAGGACCCTCAAACTGAAGATTTTCGTCGGTGCTCTATCCTCCGCGCTACCCATCTACAACGTATCTCTTGCCCTCCTTGTCTTTCTTACTCTTCATTTCGCATTCGCATTTTCTCTTGGACTTTTTTGGGCTTTATGGTGGAATTTACTACTTGTTCTTTTTTCGCCGCTGGGATGTGGCTGCAGACTCTTATCGATAACCCTTCCGAAACCCCACATCATAATCATAAAATACGCATTACAAACCACACGATCCACTACATTCTTTTTTCTTCTCAGTTTATCGTTTATTGTACCTGCATTGCTCATTGTACAACATAATTCGTTCTTCAAGCTCAAAGCTTTAGTTTCGCTTTTGCTATCGATTACCTGCTTTGATTTCCCCACCTCGTTCGTCTCCTGTTCTGCTTATCTTGTGTCGCACCGTTTACTATCACTAACTACACACATACATGTATACAAGTACATCCACCGTCGCACACTTAAACAATCCACATCCATGCTGCATCGTACAGACTTATGACACCATTCCGTGGACCATCTCGGGCGCCAATTTCTCCAATCAGGGTTACTTCTAGCACAGCCACGAATCAGGTGAGGCACATGCGACTAACTTTTCATCGGTTCGATGGCGTAGTTGGTTATCGCATCTGTCTAACACACAGAAGGTCCTCAGTTCGAGCCTGGGTCGAATCACTTTTTCCTCATCTGTTGTTATGAACTTAGCTTATGTAACCTTGCCTTATGTCTGCCTTTTTCTTCTCACTTCAGCTATAGCGACTTCAATGACAAAAGTTCCCCAGTTCTAGTTCTTCAGCCTTGGCAGCAGTGAATCTGACTATGGCGCCCAGGGCCCGTGGTGTTCCGTTAGATTAGATATGTAGGTAGATTAGATTCCATCAGCGGCTGTGCACATCTTGCCTGCCAGCGCGTCTCCTTGTCCAACACAATCCACTCTTTGCCTGCGACGCTGTACCACAAGGCCCGCTTGACGCGTCTCCGAGCATCGGCTTCCTAGAGTCAAGCCATATCGGACTGCTCCACCATATGTACGTATGCCAGCGCTATGTGATAACTGCCTTGAAGCAGTCACAAGTATTCGCATCCAGAGAGCCTGTGAGATCCGATTCAGTCTGGCCTCTGAGTCTCCATGAGAGTCACCTCTACGGAAATATTCGCTTTTTTTGGACCCTTGCCTCACAATATAAGGGGCAGACGTCCCAAATCATATTAAATTATCTCTAATCTTGATTTAGATGCATATACTTCACTGGTGTTGCTCGCTTGGCTGGTAAAGCCAGTACTTAGACTGTGGCTTTCGAACACAACCCGAGTTCTGACCATATCTGTGTATTGGGTTGTGACGCGGGCAGTTGGAACCATTTCCAGTAGCACCAGGACCATAATCACGGCTGGCATAATTCCCTGTCACGTCAAATGAGCTGTTGAACACTACGGGAAATTGTCTTTGAATCTTTACCGTCAACTGACTGTGGCCCGCGAGCATAATCTGCTGCGCTGGAGTCTTTGACGTCAGGAGGCAAGCAATCTACAGCGCGTTGGATTAGAGATTTGATAGTAATTGAACGCACTTACATTGAAGGCATTGTACAAAGCGCCCGATTCGACCAACAGAGTCGCAATATTTATTGAACTTTTTGATGCGTAGCCATCACGCTTGCCCAGACTTTTCGAAAGCTGACGTTGGTAGAACCTAATGAATATTTAGTAGGATACTCTGAAATGAAACATGCAAATAATTGTACCATATTCGACCGGATATTAAGAGAGTAGATGTCCCGTTGCTTAGGATGATAGAGACGAATGAGGCAGTTGGGAACGTCTTGAACGGATTCAGTTGGGCGACGCCCCAAGTTGAATAATATCCAAACCCTACAGTTTCATATGTTTGATGTCGGAAATAATTGTTATGCATGCACTAACCTCCATGTACGCCGATCGCGAGGCAGGGAATAATAACTACCCACCAACGACGATTCCAGACGACCCAAGCCCTCCACATCAAGACCATTTCGGCAAAGATTATCTTTGAATGTCCTTTAGAAACTTTGCTTCCATAGAAACTAAAAATAGCTTACATTGGTTATTGCGCATGCAGAAGCCACTTGAGTGACTGGTACGGAGTCCTTGGTGCGGAAAGATTGAATGAAGAAACAGGTCATATATGTCGTCGAAAGTGAATACATGACGACAGTATTGAGAAGCACTATTTTCCACTGCCTCTCAAACCTTGAGTTGGAACTTTGAAAAGCAAAAAAAAAAAAATGGGAAAATAGTGAGGAAGGGATGTTGACTGAAGTTACCAGATCAGATACACGACGGCGGCTACGACCATTAAATATATGCCTGAATTTAATGAAGTCAGTTAATATATATGATATATTCAGCCGAATCGCACAAACCATTGAGAAAGGCTGCGACAAAGACTACGGAAGTCTCTTGGTGCTCCCGAGAGAGAGTCATGCCTCTAGAAAAGGGGTTTAGAATTAGGAACAAGCTTAAAACGACCCTGACAATGAAATTTTATTATAAGATATTCCCATGGGAATAATTACTGGCATTGAGAAACTACTTTCCACGAAGATGATGAGTATGCCCAAAGACATAACGTCAATCCATAAATGTTCTTCCCACAACCGCGCAGCATCAAATATCTTGGGAATAATATATCATATTAGAGGAAATTGCTATGTTACGAGCTATGGACATACCGAGCTATCAGACGTCCGCGAGAATAAAAACCACGTTGAGGTATTTTTTCGTGCAGTAAGCGAGGATGGGATTGATGGCCAAATGATATCCAGGCATTGATGAATGCTCACCAAGCCGGGAGTGGCTCGACAGACACTGCTTGGTATCTTCCAAGGAAAGTGGTCGACTGTCGACAAGCTG
Organism: Flammula alnicola; assembly: GCA_015499995.1. Taxonomy (NCBI): domain Eukaryota; kingdom Fungi; phylum Basidiomycota; class Agaricomycetes; order Agaricales; family Strophariaceae; genus Flammula; species Flammula alnicola. The sequence goes on along the minus strand of JADNRV010000195.1, from coordinate 25,905 downwards.
CACATAGCACCTTCCCCGGAAATACTTGTTCATCGATTTAGGCAGCCCATAGTCGACATCTTGTATGGTTTCGACCGACAATAAGTTTCAGAAGGCAACGAGATGCTGGAGCAAGTCATAGAACACACCCTAAGTCAAACAGGACTCAAAATAGAAAGGAACGATAGGCGAAGGAACGATATGTTGGGCAGGCGTTATGTTACAAGAAAGAAGTGGCGTTGGTGGTGACCGTGACCCACTTTGACCCCTCGACAGACAGCGTGCAATCTGGTCGGTGTTAATACCGTGTTATAAAAAACGCTATCAATGCCCTGGCGTCCTGAGATTTTACTTATATACAGTATTTACCCATAGAGTTGATGAGAATCCGTGGACCGTGGTGATGTACACATCGCTTAAGCGATCGCTTACTGTCAGTGTTTGGTAGTGTGAAGGAAGAGCCATCGCCGCTTTTGGAGTACATCTGGTCCATCGTGTCCGGGGTTTAAGGAGGGCTACATACATCGGTGAACTCCATATCAATAACGATTTCATAATGCGGGGCGGGTAAATAATGTTTCCTACCTTTTGTCCACTTCATCGATATCAATGGGATCAACCTCCAACTGCATCGGGCCTAAGTACTATCACCAGGTGCTCGGCGCTACCTAGATGTCGGCGGCCTTTTTCGGAATAAATTGAGTTAGACAGTGATATCCAAGAATTGATACCTCGCAAAATTTGCGGCTCTAACCACATGAATAGAACCGCTCTTCTGGTCTTTTCCCTGCTCTGAACAGTGAGAAACGAAGGAATAAATAAAAGAATGCCGAAAATTTGAATGTCACCAACGTAAAGAGACCTCCGAGTCCGAGGTGATAGTATCTAAAATCACGTGCTTATAGATTGATCGACGTCGGCTGCCCCCTTTTTCTACGTAAGGTAGGGGCCATCAGGAACCGGCTAGCTTATGTAAGCGCTTATATAAGCGGCAAAATCTGGCCTTCCAGAAAAAATAAAAATTTTGGGCGGTATTTTCAGTGATAATTGTATTAATTGAGCCAAGGATGGGTGAAAATATTTTTTGACTTACCTGGTATTAGAAATAAATGTATTTGAGCCCACTTTAATACCCTAAATGCGAAGAATTCTTCCCTGGACTTGCCCTTGATGTGTGTTTGAAGCGCGGGATTGTCGGCAGACAATACTGCTCGGGCCGACAGTCGCCGATTTACCTATTATAGTAGCTTACATAAGAACCCTAACCCTAAGTTGCGGCAAAATCTTGGGGTAAAAAATCTAAAAAGTTGCGGAATGAACGGGGAAGCATGAAAAAACACTCAGAAAAAAAAAATAGATTTTTCTGAGAATGGCTAATAACTCTCTCAAAAGTTAATTAATTTTAAATCTGGCTACTGAGACTTGCAAGGATGCTCAAAGGCTTCAATTCTACGTTCTTAGAAATGTGGGAACATTGTTTGTGGCCGAGGAATAGCGAGCTCATTGTCTGCTTATGTAAGGGTGCCGGTTCCTGATGGCCCCTACCTTACAGTGTCTTGCATATTGTTTTGCACATCAACTTCGCCAGATTTTGCGTGGGTGCTGACAAATGTTGATGGTGCCTTGGTCGGCAAGTTCGGCTGTCGAGCACACACAACCAACTGAATGCCCTCGGGTATGCAAGCGGAAACGGCATCTGAACGGCATCACGTTTCCCATGCTAGGCAAGCAGGGCCAAACAGCTGTTGAAAAAAATCCGTGTGCAAAACAATATGCAAGACACTGTAGTCCGTTTTGTTTCAAGTTCCCTGGAACTCCTGCTCCTGCTCGCCGAAACGGTCCTCAATCTCTAAGCTTGATCTCTCTGGGCCCGTGGACTTGTTCGACTGTGTAGTATGCTTTGTGTCCTCAAATGACAGACGTGAAATAATCTCAACAGGCATACTTCTTCAAATCTTGGTGTTTTGCGTTGGTTTGGTTCCCCTTGGCTTTTACAATGTGTAAGTCTTTCTTGCTGGTATTCACCTTGTCTCTTCATCTACCCCAACATCCGGCCCCAACATCCCCTCTTGTTTCTCGACATAATCAATCTGTATCCGTCTCGCAGAAACGGCACTTGTTCTTCTGGTCATGGCGACGGCTGCTTTGCACTGACGACCTCCCTTTTTGGCATCTTGAGCACGCGAACCGACTGAATTCGCCAATCGTTAGGTGCCGGTTGCATTCAGCCACAAGCATCTGGACTTCGAAGCCTCAATACGAATATGTATCTCCATGCTTAGGCAATTGGGATGGCTAGAAGTGGCGAAGGCTGACGATTTACACACTGTTGGGAGAGTCCGGAGTGTCATAGATTGAGCCTTCTAGACCAACACAGAGTAACTAGCGCCGGAGGCCATATTTCTGAACCTGACCAGATACGCGTGGCTATCATTTCTGACCTTCGCCATCATTAATACTTTGTAGCTTGGTTGATAAATCATAAACCATCACCGTCGCGGTGCAGATGATCAATGGTGAAATTTTGAAGGGACCAGCCACTGCATGTGGGAAAAGACGGAGTAAGTAATAGTCTGGATAACCCTGGGAAACCGGTGTTTCTGGGAGTGGACCATGCCGGTATCTCTCAGGCTCTACCTACATACCTATTTTGCCTCACAAGAGCTCACGGGTTGTTGAAATGAGGGGCACAATGGGCTATTCTCACGCAATGCCCCGCTGGGATCTTGAATTCTTTTTATCAAGATCGAAGGCGACCCCGGCGTTTGATCCACACCACGCACTGCCAATTATTCGAAACGGCTATGTCAAACGCTAGCGCGTCTATCCATGGCGCTTTCTGCCTTCGCGATAGTGGCATTCCAGCCAGTGACGACTACACCACCCTCATCATAATACATGGCTTTGGGTGGCATTCTGGTACGCTATCTGCTTTTTGAAGGTGCAATGGAATTTCTCACATAGAACACAGGAGTCTTCGCACGCTTCTTCCCTCTCGCTGCAGAACATAATGCACGAATCATTCTGGTAAATCGTCGGGACTATCCCGGTTCTGCACCCATTTCCGAAGAAGACCGTAACGTGCTAGCGTCAGTTGCGTCAGAATCCATGCCCGCCGAACCTGCCCGCAAAGCTCTTCACGATTATTTGATCGCTAGATCACGAGAGCTTTACCAGTTTCTTGTTGAATTCGTGAACAAGGAGATGGTTACGCCCAGCGGTGGTCTTGTACTCGCTGCATGGTCCTTTGGCTGCAGCTTGATCACTGCACTCCTCGCTGACATATCAAGTGTTCAACTAACATCAGAGCGGTTGAAATTGCGCCAATGCATCAAACGAGTAGTACTTTATGGTGCGTACGGTCAAGAATAGTACTCCTTTCATACATATTTTTACCATGATTATTATAGATCCGCCGTATCACGCTATGGGATACCAGCCTCCACCCGATTCATATAATCCCTTGTTTGATGCATCACTTGCTTTGGGTGAGGGTCCCAAGAGATTCCCGGCTTGGATCTCAGGTTACTACAACCACGGAGATTCTGCATATACCCTCGAACACCGTAACACTTTGCCTGAGCCGCGCCCAACCATTCTTACCATGTCTGCATTGGAGGTGGAATCGGCCCTTTACCTCAACCCCACCCTTCCCGGAGGCTCGGACGACATCTTGTTGAGCAAGGGTATTCAACACGGAATATTCACTGCCCTGCGCGAGCAGGCCTTGTACGTAAAGGACAATTCAGAGCACCAGAATTGGAGTGATGTCGAACTCAGCTACATCTGGTGTGATCACTCCGTCTGGGAGATGCCTTGGTGTACATGGGCCTTTCAGGCTGAACTAGACGAAGCAAAAAGAATAGGCAGGGTTATAAGAAAGGTTACTATGACCCGGCTACGAGGAGCCAATCATTTTGTGAGTTTGTATTCCATAACCCCACAGTGACACATAGCTGAGTTTAGTATACTGTACATCAGTACCATTGGGACATGCCAGAGCTCGCCCTACGTGCGATTCTATCCACTCCTATTTGAAGATTCGCACTTGGAAAGCCAAGAATAATGTGTATTAACCAATAAAAAGAAATCACCAGAAATAGCAGAACCAATTCGTGAACGAGGGAGATATGGTTCACCAGGTCGACCGAACACATTTTATCACACCGAAAGTCCAGGTGAGCATCAAAATGAGAGCTTCGTTGGCTCGTGATGGTCTATCGATGAATTGACTCAAAAGTGTATGCGAGTACATACAACATATAAAGGATATGAAATGTACAACCAAGGGGGTTCGCGAACCAAAAAAAAATACCTAGGGTCGAATTATTTTTTTCGCCCATTTTCGCTGGACTAACTAACTACGTAATCAGGCACACGTCCCGATATGGTAATATGACATCACCAGTGCATGCGCTTTCCCACCTGAAGATCCCTCGCATGTCTCGCAAACCCATTTCTGAGGGATTTTCTCGAGGTTGATATGTTCTAGATAATACTACAGATGCATTAATACAATATTGTAATGAAATCTGATTTTTTGACTTTGAAATAAACCCACCGTGTTTTGTAAAAGGTCTGAACACTTGCAGTTTACGGAAATCGCGAACAGATGGACCGGCTTAGTCATCCGGCAACTGCCACAAACTAATGATGGTTTGTTCTATTCTCATTCTACATGCACTAACAGCCTATTTTAATGAGATTATCAGTGTAGAGAGTGATAAAACACCTTTGCATCACCCAAAATCGCAAATTTCAGGGCACTTGTAGAGGGGTCTAAAAATTTTTTTGGGCGGCCTATGGCCGGACTAACTAACCGACCCCCGGTCCGGCATTCTGGTTCCAGAACCCCCTTGTGTACAACATAGCGCTATGGTATAATGTTGAGATAGTAACGCACCCTTGATGAGTAGCCCTTTTACATATTCACCATCAGCAGATACCTAAGTCTAATCTGTGAAGGATCATAGACGATATACTAGGGAGAAAAGTTCGAGGTCAGCAACACTCGACAAAGGAGGACTCGGTGGAAAAAACGTACTTCGTTGTACTGGAGATATATGTCAGTGGGTCCGACATCCTGGCCTGGCCCGGCTGGCATATGGCATCCCACGAGACCATCGTGGCCCAGTGCCTCGCCTGCGTCTTTCCACTTTACTGGCTGCGTGCGTCCAATACCTTTCGTCGACCTAGAGGGGAAAAATCATAAGCTTGATTGAGGAGTTTTCACGAGAATGCCCTACATTTTATTATTCTCCTTGCATTCACGATCCGCGTCATAGCTCTGATATTACAATCAACGGGGATGAGCAGAGCACACCATGATAGAAGAAAGGGATCACTGACTCCGGCTGTGAGTTCGTAGAATGGTCTGGCAGCGACTTCACACAGTAGAAGCAGGCCAGTATCGTTGCTCAAGCTGAAAAATAATCCCAATACTCGTTAAACATTGACTAGCTGACAAGGCGAAAAGTGACTCACTATGAATAGCAATAATTCGCAGACTGTATACAACCTCCAGCATCAGACAGGCATGAAAGCATGAATTAGGAAATACAGACTTTAGTCATCATGTCCGCGAAATAGACACCTTTGCCAAACATATATCCGGTCACAGGAGCTGACGAAAAAATTTACCATCGATCGTCTTTCCCCGATAACAGAGCTTTCGTACCTTCAGGCGGGGCAATGCGTAGACCTTGTTTCAGGATACCTATGGAAAAGGAGCTCATCGGTATGGTATCACTTAGGAGGTAATGATAATACACACCGGCGAAGTTCGTAGTCCTGGACCCATGCCACAACAAAAGTCGCTCGCCATCTCCGAGCTTTTCGTGTCCTTTCGCATGCCACGCCTCAGTTTCTCCGGCTCTATAGGTACCATGGAGGCAGGTGATTCATCAGCATAATTCCAGAACTGGCAGGGAGCAGCACAGCAAAGCAGCATTGACACACCTTTCTACTCTGAACGCATGTTTGAGGGCGACCTTATACCTATGAGTCGCCCCGTGTGTATCGCGTGCATACGCCACCAAGTTTTCGAATTCCTTGGTGTCTTTCTTGACGGGATCCATGCTGGAAAGACCCAATGAGCGGAAATGAGCATCCAGAGAATTGATAGGGTTTCCGAGCTCGTCTGATAGGATGGTGGAGGATATAAGCTTGGAGGCAATTTCCTGGAGAGAGATTTGAATGAGCAAGCGCGGATAGGACAGATGTCATGGAGTAGAAATACCATATCTCCAAGGGCATCTACGAGGTCAAGTTCCTGGGACATATGTGCATTAATATGGTCGTCGAGGAGTGCCGGAGATAAAAAAGGACTTTACTTTCTTGAGATGGTCCGAGTTGTCAATGACAATTGGCCTTTGCCTTCCGAAATCGTGCGGGATGATACTATGACGCCAGCAGTGAGTTCCGTCTCAAAGGTCGAAAAAATGAAATGAATTACGAATAGTAAGCACTGCTGAGATGCTCGCAGGCAGCACGAGCTCCTCCGTATTCTTTGGCCCTATCACCCACAGGATTTTGTATGACCTCTGCGAGAGTCTACCGACAATTAAAGCGAACATGAGAGCACCTTCAAGGTGTGGTATTTGGCTCATATACGAACCTTCAAGGCAGCGAAACCATTGAGAATGGTTGATTTAGCGAGCTTCCCTGGGGAGCTATCAGAACAATATTATAGAGTAACTAGAAAAAATCTCACCAAGAGGCAGCTTATTCGCATCATAATTCATGGATGACAAATGTGCATCGATAATACTGGGAAAGTTCCAACAGTGAGGAAGGAGGGAAAGTGGAAGCAACTTCAATGTACCTCGTCGAGAAGATCAGTCGGCACAGATCCTGTTACACGCCATTAGAGAAAAGACCATATCACAATGAAGAAACCAACCTGTATTTCGGAAGCAAGGGTAGAATCCGGAATGACAATGTCTTCTTTCTTGCTACTACCTGCTTCCTTCCCTTTCTCCGTATCGTCTTCGTCATTGTAGTCCCGTTCTGCAGGCCACTTAGAGTTCACTTACACCGCTAGGGATGGGAAACTCACCAAGCCATGTATATTTTCCTATACACTTGTGTTTAGCCCGAGAGACACGATAAGTCCAACTTGATTCGTGCTCACCTTTTCTAGGAACCATTCCATGTCTAACTTCCCAAGCGCAAGCTGTTTTAGATTTGAATTGTTTCTTGAACTCGGAAATAGCGACAGAGGATGCCCAGGAACCCTACGAGATCAAGAAATCAACATTGAAGTCGATGCTCTAAGGGGAATTACACCACCTTTGTCTGACATTGCCCGTTCTCGCCTACCCTCCCCCAGCGAGTAAAGAGGGCACAACTTGAGGGGTTGCCAATAGGATGCAATAGTTGAAGAACGTAGAATCTCCAGGGGAGTCAGTCTGAAAACGAGCAGCATGCAGAAAGTGCAAACGCAACTTGTTCTTGTTCTGGTTCCCGCTGACGTCTGTTTGGTTGAGCATGGCATCCCAAACTCCTTCATCATTAGAGTAGACTTGGTGCGTGGCTTCGTAAGACGCGTCAGTGCCTCGTCAGATCGGCGAACTGAGCTGAAGACATACCAACTAGACCCGAAACTGGGTCTACTGGTGCTGCCCCTCTCTTGATGACTGTAACCTAATGATGATTGACCTTCAGGTCCTCGCAATTCAAGCGATCTAACAGAGGGCCCACCATCTTCTTTTGCTCTTCTGCTGGTTCGTCATCAGCGGGTATAACCGCACCATCATCCTCTTTCGCGTCTACAACATCATCCTGCTTGGCTTTCTTAGCTCTCTTGCTCGTAGGCTTGGCCGCCGGTGCATCGTCACTCGTGGAGTCGGCGCGCGCCCGTTTGGATTTCCGTTTCGCGGGGGCCTTGACAGCAGTATCGACAACAGCGGGGTCAGGCGCCGCGTCGGTCACGTCAGGCTGTGTAGTCGAGGCAGCCTTGTTCTTGTTTCTTGAACTTGATCGGATTGGAACAGGAGCAGAGCCATCTGCCGTAGCTTTTTTGCGAGGGGGCATGATGATGGTTCAATTACAAGGTTGGTATACGCGTGCTTTATGGTGGGTCAACGGTGGGTCCTCGTTGTGATTCCGGCTTTTTTTATATAGACCGTGACGCGATGCTGCCCCGAGCCATATCCTGATTTGGAAAACCCGACTCCCGACTCTTCATGAATGACTTGGCACACGAGGCGACTGACGGCGCCGCCAGCACATGTAATGACTCGGACAGACATCTCCAATCATGGTTCTTGAGTCATTGCTAGGCCGCTATTTCAGACCAGCTCACGCAGTGTAGAGGTCAGGTCTTTTCAGCTCTAGGCTCGGGAACCCCTCGGTAGTCAACTGCGCGTCTGAATCCAGTGCAGTATGTGTTCTTCAATATAGACCATGCAGATGTTGGGATCAATGTGGAACAACGCGATCATTTGCGAACGAAGATGCGTGATATAAATTTCATGATCCGACCTGTTCCACAATAGTTCCACAATGGCATGGATAGAAATTTGAATATTCGCCTGCCAGGGACTCGGAAAGTAATCGATCTAATAAGTACAGTGGAGGAGGCTCCGGCGTTCGTTGGCCCAATGTATGGGTACGCTGCTGGTTTTGCGCAGACAGAGGTTGAACTTTCAACGTTGGACATTGGAGATGAAGGCGCAAGGCATGATGGCGACGATACCGATGGCGATGCCCTTGACAATGTATTCGACATCTGGGTTGAGAGGAGGCCTAGGTGGTGAGCTGGTGGGTACGGTAAGACCCGAATGCGGTTGGTCTTTGTCTTCATTCCTTTCCTGTCTGTCAACCTCTGACTGACCCAGGCATCCCTCTCCTCCATCCCCACTTCGACTCTCAACTCCTTCCTGCTCCTGCTCCTGCTCCTGCTCCTGCTCCTGCTCCTGCTCCTGCTCCTGCTCCTGTTCTCCTCTTCCTCGTCGCATCAGCCAATGCCACCAGCCACTATCCGTCCATGTACCATCGTGCAATCCATCCCCAAAGATCGACGACAACGATGGTGACGGCGACGACGGGAGATTCGCCATCATTACCGCGATAGGATGAAGCCCGCAAAAGCCAAGACAAAGACGAAGGCAGAGGCAGGGAGAGGATCCGTGATGGGAGCTCATCTTCCTCGAAGACAATGCAGTCGTCAAGAACACTCCGCGCAGAGGCATTGGATTCCAATGTGGCAGATCCTGAGTCGAGCTGTCTGGGCCCACATCGGGGCGCGGGCAAAGGAAAAGATATCGAGAACAGGGACAGGAACGTGAAGGAGGGTTTGTTAGGGGCAAGCCCGTTGGAGGAGGTGGGTGATTCAGAGCCCCAGGTGGTGTGCGGTAAGAGAGAGGTGGAGGCGTGCAGGTAGGAGAGGTTGAACGTCAGGCCTCGGGTTGGAGTTGGGGTTGTGTTTTTGGCGAGACTGTCGCGAGCTGGTTGTCCTGGGCGTACACAGGCACCCCCCGAGTCGATGGACGCCGACATGGCCCTTCCCTTTCCGAGATACGCAGAGGTTGTCTGATCTGACGCGATTTGAGGTGGAAGGTGTCGTGTTGGATGAACTAAAACTCTGTTGTTCCTGAAATAATGTGAAGGCAGGAAACACACCTATGACCAAACCACATCTCGGGCTTATATATATCCAACGGCAAATAGAACGCACGAAGTACAAAGTTACGCGCCGACTCGCTGCCAGCCTGAGCTGGCAAAATCCATAAATTCAACTTCAAGTCGTCATCGACGCAAACTTTTAAGGCCCAGACGTCTAGGACGTCCAAGGTTAGAGGGTATTTGTCGCGAGAGAATAGGATTGCAGTTCGAGAGATATTCATATCGAATACAGCTTAGAATAGTGTAGCAGAATAAGCTGGTGATCGGAGGAAGGACGGAAGACATAACGAACAACTTAGTATCTAGGTCTATCGTGTCGTCGTTCGTTTCGATGCCTATTTCCGGAGTGCGTAGCCTGGCATCAGAGGCAAGTTGAGGCTTGAGCTTGTTATCATGTCCCTTCCATCGATTATCAACTTTGCTAGCAATCCACAGGTCGGTTGAATATATTGGATAACTATGCATTGCGGTTTTTTTCATGAATCTCGCTCGTCATCTATACAAGACGTATATTTATTCAAGGGTTCGAGCTAATTCTCGCTTTCTTGCCACTGACATTTCGTGAGCATACAGAAAACCCAGAGACTACCGACCTCTGCCGACCGTGACCTAAAATCAGTGGTTTCGAATAGTCATCGGTACATTGGGTCTTTCCCTCATTCATTTTGTCGATGATCCCAGCTGTTTTTTTTCACCAGTTTCGTCATGATCTCCGCTCGAGACAACACTTCCTCCGAATCGATTTATTCGGTCTAGGCTGACCTCTGATTCTGTTTCAGTCAACTCGAAATTATAGGCGGACTGATCTGTGCCATGTACATAGTAATAGAACTTGTTACAGACTTACAGTGGGCCTTCTCTGAATTATCGACCTCGCTAGCAATCCAAATGTCAGCTGAATGTGCTGAGTAACTACATACTGCAATCTTTCATTGGCTGACATTCTTCCATAAGGCATACATTTATTGATGGCTCGAACCAATTGTCTCTTTCTGACTACGACATCGCTCCAACTATATACTAAACTTGGTTGTGCGGGCCGAGGCTGCGCCCGGCGTTACGAGTCCTTTTGTTATATCATGTGTTGTTCCAACTTGCTTTCACCATCATTTCATGTATACAAATTGGTGTCTATGGTAGATGCATGTTTATGTTGCAAGATATTAAAAAATAATAACAATATGGATGCAAGAGAAGGAGCATGCGAATTTAGTTTCCGCGATGGGACATGGCATGGAAAATTTGAATCGGATATAAATGCCCGACTAGGCAACGGCACGGGTAGCGCGGGTACCCATGAGGCCTCTTGGAAGTTGTGCCCAAACGAGCTTGCGAATATTGGTTAACCTTTCTACGAGCACTTGTCAGCCCGTACCCTTACCCATGAGGGTATATACCGGCTGAGCCGCAGGTTAGAAGTGATGGGATATCGCGGGTTACGGCGGGTACGCAAATAAATAATTATATTATGGTATTTAAACTACATGAGAGTACGAGCGAGCCGAGAGACGTCAGGGCTTCGGTGGGGAAGAGGAAAGGGCGAGCGGTGGTGATGACGTGGGAGGGCAGAGGGTTGCAGTGGTGAAAAGGAGAGTACGGCGTCACTGCGTGGCATTCAGCGAGTGTCGGCGTCATCGTAATCATTGGAGGGGGCCTCGGCGGCATCCTCTTGCTTGCTCTTGCTCATGCACGCACAGCGGTGGCCGCAAAGGAGGTGGTGAGGGGGCGAGGTGATGCCAGCGTCGAGCATCGAAAGCAATCCCCCTCCAGCTCGCTCTTGAGTGCGAGGGAGGTAGAGAGGTGGTGCCAGCATCGAAAGGCAAAAGGAATCCACCTCCGTCTCGCTCTCGAGTGTGAGGGAGGCAGAGAGGTGGTGGCGGCATTGAAAGGTGAAAAGAATCCACCTCCATCTCGCTCTTGAATGCGAGAAAGTGGACGATGCGATAGTAGCGTTGAACAAAATGAATCCACCTCCAGCTCGCTCTTGCATACGAGGGAGGTGGAGAGGTGGTGGCGACATTGAAAGGCAACGGCAAGTCACCTCTGCATCGTCTACAACCTGCAGAAAGGTAGGTTAGTAAGTGTTCGAAGAAGTAAAAGATAAAAACAAACATGATCGCATGTGCGACGCACCTTGCGGGCCTCCCAATCCTTGGGGGCCCTCTGTGGCTTTCTACACCTTCGGATCTCATCAGAAAACTAACCCACATCCCTCAGATGAGGGGAGGGGCGAGGGGAGGGGCTGGTGATGTGGCGATTCATTCGAGCCCATATCGTAGTTATCTAAAAAGTATTAGAAATTAAAGATTTAAATAAAATAAATACAATACTTACCGTTTCTTGAGCTTTCTGAGAGGCGGAGGAGGTATGGGCGAGAGGAGGAGTGTGGCGACGGTGGTTGAACCAACAACATTGTGCGTTGTTGATGGGTCCTCCGGCATTTTCCGAGGTAATCGCCAGCAACGCAACTGACGACGGGGATCTAAAAATAAACACACCCCATCACTCGCACCTTCACGATTGCCCTCCTGCCTGCTAACTGCATGCACGCTCCCGCCATTGATACCACATGAAAACTTTGTAATTATATAATTTCATATGTAACGAGCCCAAAAAAATTGTACTATAACATATATATGTACATTATAATGATAACACAAGGGGCAAACCTTGGGGCGGTCCAAAATGGACCGCCCTTGAGGCGGTTGGCCTGCGGTTGGCGTGCGGTTGGCCCACGGTCAGGAGCATTTCATATTCTACTAATCACATCTTCAGCCTGCTCCAGTCATTTCGAAAGAAATCGGGCAAGGTAGGGTGACTCGGAATGAGTGGTACCTACCATTTATATGATAAATCTTAAACAAATGCCAGCACAGTCATCTGTATCCTCCCAAGTGTAGTTATGAAATGAAATGCCTAGACAAATGAAATGAAATATGTTTCATTTCTTACCAGAGAATATATCATAACTAGTAGGAAGATATTTCATAACTGTCTAGCTACTTATTTTATATCTATGTGGCGACTTTTTCATAACTTTTTCTTGCAATATTTCATAACTTCCTGGTTATTTCATTTCATATCTATAGGACGACTTTTTCATAATTCCCTATGTCTATTTTATTATTTCCAGACAACTGATTACATTATTAATTAAGTAAAATAAGCATGTTTCAATGGCTAAATTAATGCAATATTGTCTGCACTTGTCTGCAGGGGGTGCTGGACTAATTTTTAAATAACTTTCAATTTGAGGCCATAATTTGATAAGAGTATGGGTGCAGGAGCAAGGAAAAGGCAATTTCTAAGTTTCCCATCAATTACATAATCCAGTCACATGATCTATAAAGTATTTAATTATCTATGATAAATAAAATAGACTGATAGGGAATTATGAAAAAGTTGTCCTATAGATATGAAATGAAATAACCAGGAAGTTATGAAATATTGCAAGAAAAAGTTATGAAAAAGTCGCCACATAGATATAAAATAAGTAGCTAGACAGTTATGAAATATCTTCCTCCCAGTTATGATATATTCTCTGGAAAGAAATGAAATATATTTCATTTCATTTGTCTAGGGCATTTCATTTCATAACTACACTTGGGAGGATACAGATGACTGTGCTGGCATTTGTTTAAGGTATATCATAAAGGGTGGTAGGTACTAGTGTCGGAACTGCCCTGAGTTCAGCGGCAGCTCCAGCATGAGTGTTTTCGAGAAACGACGAAACGACGAGCAGAGTACAAGCGGAAGCCATGGATAACTACGGGGCCATAAGAATATCAGGTAAAAGTCACGGAAGTGTAACAAAAGTCTGTAGCTCGAATAAAGTCAGAAGTGTAACAAAGGACTGTTGCTCGGAAATAGAGACAAATGAGTCATGAGAATATAGCAAATGTCAAGTATCTGGAACTAAAGTCAAATGAGTAGTGAGACTGTAGCAAATGTCAGGTATCCATAACTAGACAACAAAGCAATGAAAGAAAGAATGCAACCAGGGAGGGATGCAGGCGGGTGAACGAAAGTGTTATCGAAATGACTGAATCTACAAAAACGTGAGCGAGCAGCAGAAAGAGGGCCAGCTGGTGGCTTACCCAGCAACCTGTGGGCATCGCGGGAAGAGGGTGGAGGCCCAAGGTTGCCTGGGTGTAGTATATATAGGACTCGGAGGTATGCGTTGTATGGACAATAGCGCACAGAAGATCCATCCAAGACATGAATCGTCAAGCTTGGAGGACTCATCCGAGACCATGGGCACAAGGGGCCTATCCGAGACCAATCTGTTGTTTGGACCAGATTTCCGTCTACGTCCCATTGAGCAGAATGGAGGCTGCAAGGAGCCTGAGAGATGCGCGCGGAGCGTACACATTCTGTTCGTTAGGAGCGGCAGATGGTACACACGAGAGGGCATTGTACCCACATACCTCGTGTGATTAGACTTATGTAACCACCCTTAAATTCGACTAATCACATCTTCGGCCTGCTCCAGTCATTTCGAAAGAAATCGGGCAAGGTAGGGTGACTCGGAACTGCCCTGAGTTCAGCGGCAGCTCCAGCATGAGTGTTTTCGAGAAACGACGTATGGAGGCTATTGTAGAATTTGTTTGTGGTTTTTGTTTTGGTGTTTTCTGGTGTTGTTGGTCGAAGACTTGAGCGGAAAGCGATGGTTGAACGAAAAGACGATAGAACATAGAGTGTCAAGGCAGAGCATTAACGTTACCATAGAGGAGGGCCGCAAGCAAGGCTGGGTGATGCCGGATGTAGATCTGGAAAGCATCTGAGCTCCAGCGCCCCATCGCTTGGATAAGGTGGGGAGGAACGCCTGCGAGGGCCAGCGCCGTGGCACCACCAGCCCGGAGGGAATGTCCGCCAACGTCGGAAGGGAAAATCTTGAGGAGACGCATCATAAACCAGCGTCGAGTAGGGATGGTGCCGTTCTCACGCAGCCACAGTTCAGGCTTGAGCGGAAAAAGGTTATCGCGAGATTTGAGATATGATGAAAAAGCCTGGAGTGGATTGTCGCCGGAAGTTGTAGAGTGTATGAGGATGCGGTTGCCTTGAAATAGGCGATCGGCTTTGTGAGAGGGAAGGAGAAAGGAGTATGACTCGTCTCGGATCATCGAGACTGATCCGCGCATGATGACCTTGCGATAATCTTGCAGAGAAGCTTTGTCGGGCCAAACGTTCTCACCCAAATGCATCAGCCCATGAAAAGAAGTGAGGAGGATAGCAAGGAACAAGCTGTCGTTGTGGGAGGCTGGTGGGGATAATGTGGATTGGACTGAGAATAATTCTTGGCGTGTGAGAGGTCGCTTCCTTGTGGTGGGCAATGCGCGGATTTTGGTGCAACCTACAAGTGTACGAGTAACCAGTTTGTGCTTACGCACTTCGCGTACATTCGGATAGAAGGTTTCAAGCTGGCTACAAATTCCGGAAAGGTAGGACTTGACAGAGTTTGGCTTGATGTGATGGCACATGAAAACAATGTATAGGCTTAGGGTGTCGGGGGTGGGCTCGACGTTGAAGGAATGGGAATGGCAAAATGAAACATAAGACTGGAAGGCTGACGAGTACGAGGAGACTGAAGATGGTTCGAGGGCAAAGCCGAGGGCGATTGCGCGCTCATGTTCGAGGCGCTCGCGAGACCAGGTGACCCAGAAAGGTTGCCTGGTCGAACGTGTATTGTTCATAAAGATTCTGCCCCCAGCGAAAGACGAGGGGGTTGAAATGGCAATATGGCGATACGTGGGCAGCCGGCGCGTGCTACGTGGTTTTGGAAATGTGACAGGGCATCTGCGACCACATTCTGATTGCCCGGAATATGGCAAACACGCAGCTGGACATTGTAGCGCATAAGAAGATTGACGGCAGTAATGAGGATAGGGTTGTAGGTGGGTGTCGCCCGAAGGCTGTGGAACATGGAGACAGTGTTCATGTTGTCAGTGCAGATTAGGATGCGAGTCGGGCGAGGGCGGATGAAACGGACAGCCCAATGGAGTGCAGAGAGTACTGTGTAGGCCTCCCAGAAGAAGATTGTCTTTGTCTCGGTAAGCTGAATGTCGTATTGGAAGCCCCTGGCCAGTGCTGGGGACCAGAAACCCATGCCAAACAGACAGGCGTCTGTGTACAGGACATGGTCTGCAAAATGCAGAGGCCAGTCAACCGACTCCATCAAGAATATGCCGTTGGAGGTTTCAAGGTGGTCTGCGATCCAGATCAGCTCACGGCAGAGCTGCTTATTGACGTATATTTCACGCAGGGCCTGGGTCTTTCCTGAAATCTTGGCATAGAGGGTACTGAGGCCGGGACGGAGTAACGGGTACACATTTAGTGCCCAGTTTAACCAGCCGGCCAAACGCTGGTAGTCGAGAAGTTTGGGACGGTGGCCTGCGACGGCGAAGAGCCGAATGGCTGAGACGAGGTCCGATTTCACATCATCCGGCATCGTGATGGTCATAGCATTAGGATCCACATCGAAACCGATGATGGTAATCCGTGGCCCCCATATTTGCTTTTCTCTGTCATGTGGGATGCCCAGCTCATCAAGAAGCTGGAGAAAACGCGCCTGTTTCGTAGGCATAAGAGCATCATATGGCGCGTAGTAGAGGAGGTTTCCTTCGAACTCCCAGGAGTAGGCATCATCGACGTAGGCAAGCATATCGGCGATGAGTTTGACAAAGATGGCAATCCATAGGACCAATGAAAAGAATGCGCCCCAGAGGCCGCCTGAAGCTCGACCTCCGAAATTGTTGCAGCGATCGACGTTATAACCATCCGGAGTGCTCACGACCTGTTTGATCTGCCAGTATTTGCTGACTGGCAAGGTTCGATATGCGCGTTTGATGTCCGATTTCCAAAGAACGAGGTGCCGGTTAGGAAAAGCGACGCGCAAGCCTCGCAGGATGTGACCCAAGTCTTGGAGATTGTCGAGAGGAACCGAAACGTCGGATTTCTTGATCATACTGTTCCTCGAGAATGGTTCCGAACTATGATTGACACACATTCGAAGCTTAGTGGAACGAGCTTTGTGGGCAACAGTGACCGGTACAGCCAACATGCCCGGGAGAAGCTTGGT
This sequence comes from Flammula alnicola, assembly GCA_015499995.1. Lineage (NCBI taxonomy): Eukaryota > Fungi > Basidiomycota > Agaricomycetes > Agaricales > Strophariaceae > Flammula > Flammula alnicola. The sequence goes on along the minus strand of JADNRV010000195.1, from coordinate 9,221 downwards.
GAAAGTTTCTGAAAAACACCCATAGTCGATCTCCTTTTTGATCTGCTCCTTAACGAATTCGCAGTGAGCTGCATCACGAATATAGCTGCGAGCGTCAAGGGTGACAGGAAGAGGGACCGACGCTGTGTCCGCCCAGGGCCAAAAGCCATTTACAAGGCCTTCGCATACGGACGCGACGAAAGGAGTGTTCGGGTGTGCCATGAGGTAGTCGGCAAACCTCGTGACGACCACAGGCGATATGATCTTGAATAGGTGTGGATTATCGGTGATAGTGGCAGTGGCACGTTCGCCGTCGAGCTCATGTTTGGGTACAGAGGGAAGAGGGAGAAACGTTTCCGATGCTTTGGCGAGTGTAACACGGGCCCCGTCATCTTCGCTCCACATGAAACTCCTGGCGTAAGACGGGCGTGATGACCAGAAATCAAATTGAGACCTCCTCTTATTTGCGTACCGCGGTACCAGATCCGCACTCAGTGGATACATGGCCGGTATTGCGGCATTTTGCACAGACATGGGCGTAGTTGCAAACGGCAGCAGTGTTTGGACACTTGCCATCATTCCATCGTCTGCAAGCATCCCGTCGCCGGTGCTCAGTCGAAGAGATGGACCTTCTCCCTCCACGGTCTGAACTTGTTCCGGCTCCGCTACCATGCTGGAGCCAGAGGATGCTAAGGTCAGCGAACTGGGCATGGTCAGTGAGAAGGAGGTCTCGCCGTTGGGAAACTCGCAGTCGAACAGCTTTGTCAAACTGTATGACCCGGAGATGTCGTTCAGTAGGAATGGAGGTGAAAAGTTGTCGGAGGAACTTCCCATAGTGAATGAGCTCTGATTGTCGGTGAGGGAAGACATAAACGACGGCGTCGATAAACTGATCCCATGCAATGACCCAGTCGGAATGGGATCGGACAACCTTCGCTGGAGCGGAAGATCCGACCACAACCTCGAAAGGTCCCATTCGCTCTCTTCTTCGTTCATCAGGTGCAAGGGAGTAAACTCCCGAAAAGACGTGATCGAAGTCGACAACTCGTCCTGCGAGAACATTGGCCCATTCGTTGTCAGGGAACTGGGGGCAGCGGGAGGAGTTGAGCAGCGAGGCCTTGGCGAGCTTGGGGTCTCGGGAGAAATTCTCGAGAGCGAGCTGAGTTTGTCTGAGCTCGGGAGGTAGGGTTGATGGCGTGATTTCTTCCTGTATAACCCACGGGAACTTCTGAACCTCGATCTTTCGCCTGGCGCCCCCAAGATCTGGCTCGTCGTCGATGTCAGGGGACCTGTCGTGCTTCGCGGTTCGCGCATGCTCAGCACGGAGATCCTGTGTGTTCCCAGCATCACTTCCTTCTCCCTCTTCACGTTTGACTTCTTCAACTTGCGTCTCGCCGCCCCGCTCAGCCGCTTTCTTCCTGAACCAGTCGAAATTGTCGAGCATCCCGAGGTAGGACTCGAGAGCCGCGACAGCAGATCCCGCTTGCGAATTGCTGGCATGCTGGGCGATAATTTGCTGGATCCGGACGAATGCCTGCACCTTGGTAAGAGTGCCAGCCCGATAGTCGTCCAGGCACTTGCTGCACAGATTGGATGCTTCAACCGGCAGGGATGTGACGGAAACCTCGGTTTGTTGTGATTGGTCTCCTTCGGTTGTCGGGTTCACAGATGCAGTGTTCGGCGGCTCTGTAGATGCAGTGTTTGGCGGCTCTGTGGATGCAGTATTCGATAGCTCCGTCATGCGTGGGATGAGAGACGAAGTGTCGATGGGAAGAATGACTCAAGATTGAACGAAAGTGTTATCGAAATGACTGAATCTACAAAAACGTGAGCGAGCAGCAGAAAGAGGGCCAGCTGGTGGCTTACCCAGCAACCTGTGGGCGTCGCGGGAAGAGGGTGGAGGCCCAAGGTTGCCTGGGTGTAGTATATATAGGACTCGGAGGTATGCGTTGTATGGACAATAGCGCACAGAAGATCCATCCAAGACATGAATCGTCAAGCTTGGAGGACTCATCCGAGACCATGGGCACAAGGGGCCTATCCGAGACCAATCTGTTGTTTGGACCAGATTTCCGTCTACGTCCCATTGAGCAGAATGGAGGCTGCAAGGAGCCTGAGAGATGCGCGCGGAGCGTACGCATTCTGTTCGTTAGGAGCGGCAGACGGTACACACGAGAGGGCATTGTACCCACATACCTCGTGTGATTAGACTTATGTAACCACCCTTAAATTCGAATAATAATAAATTATATCCATTAATCCGTGCCATGAATAATATTGACACATGCGTGATGTATGAATGGTCACGTGGTTGAGACACACTTTGAAGTTTTCAAAGACAAAGGGAATGCGCACGTTGGGCGGCATGGGAGGAGGAAGAGAAACGGCTGCTTTTTGTATTTTTATTTTTATTTTTATTTTTAAATTCCATGTTTATTCTCCATTGTGGCGGAGCCATATGGTAGATATATACAGCAAATCTTTTTCAATGCGTCCGTTTCTACAGCTCTTATCAGAATCTGTGGGATATATGGATAATCAATTAATTTTATTATTTTGCTATCTATTTGCTGCCCGAAACGGTGTTGGCAACACGTGGTGCAAAACGTCAACCGCGACTCAACCGCCAGTCAACCGCCTCAAGGGCGGTCCATTTTGGACCGCCCCAAGGTTTGCCCCTTGTGTAACCATGACATTTCACATGACCTTGACACGTGTGCCTTTTCGGTGTTAATTCCCACGGACGCATCGGACAAAGGCATCAAAACTGATTATAAATATAAAGATGCCATCACTCCATCATTCCAAAATAGGAAGGTTGTTCCTGCGGTATTCCAAGCGTAACGCATTTTTCTGCGGAGGGTTGGGTAAAAAGGACGACTCCTATAAATAGGACTCGTAAACCCGAACACTAGACGAAAAAATCGGGCAATACTAGAACTACGGAAAAAAACGGCACATTTAGATATGCCTTTAAATCTGCTTGTTGCAGGTGAAAGATTCAGTGCTGTCGTAAAGGGATGGCTGGAGCATCAGTATTCTAACAAATAGCTTTTTTGCGGTTGTACAAGTGAAAAAAGCTTAAAAAAGCGTCAAAGTAACAAGTCAAAAAAGCCAGGTACCTTTTCCGAAAAAGCGGGCTATTGCTCAGATCTCTCAAATGAAATAACAAGTCAAAAAAGCTACAGAAAGCTACGAAAAGCGAAGAAAGCTACTACGGAATTTATATACAGGCTTTAAGTCACTATATGTACGAAATTATAAATCCGAGATCAAGCACGAAATTATGCGGGACTACAAAAATCTATTTATCCATAGCCTTCGCAGCGACAGAGCTGATCGTCGAGCCTATAACCCGTGGAGAAAGAGATCTAAACATACACTCGAAGGTGGGTGAGTTGGCATCGAAGAGGATACATACCGCTATTCGCTTTGGATACCCATTCCCCAAGACAGGGCCATAATTGAGTAGCGAGGTGCGAAGAATGAGACAAAATTAGAAAGCACGCGGCCAAGGCAGAGCCTTTAGCTGTGCTACCTGTGCGAAAATGGTGTTGTGGAGGCCAGCGACATCATACGGCGGGGAGACTCACCTGGTGTTCCACATCGGGCCACCGATCCTTGCCGCACCCTGTCGCGTTCTTGTTGTTGTGTTTCGTCGCCGTTTGGCTTATTGTCAGTGACCGACAGTGGCGACGGGCAGACATGCGTGTCGTCCTGGATGCATACAGCCACGCGGCATTCTCCTAGCTTTGTGGTAAATGGAGTGGGTGCTGTCGTTGTCGTTGTCAGATGGGGACAAGTGGTGCAGAGAGGTGGACGTCGTAGGAGTGAGGTGGCAAGTTGACGTGGTGACAGTGTGGACAGTGGAGCTTGAGCTTGAATGTTCGATCATTACAAATTGGTCCGTGCGCGGATCAGCAACTATATAATCTGATCAACCATTTCCTAGGTTTCTTCGCCCATTCGGGTATTTATCTGCTAGTATTTTTAATACGTACATAGCTTTCTGAACTTTTTCACTTTTGACTTGTGAAAACGCCGCAATAAGCTGAAAAGTGAGAAAAAGTGAAAAAGTAAATTGTAAGATTGCTGATGAGTGCGTTCACGGTTCCAGAGAGCGCAGTCCCAGGACCCTCGCAGCCTTGAAACCTAGAAGAACGGGTCAGTTATATGACACAAAAATGCGCCCGAGGAGTAATACTGATACGCACTCGAAGAGTGTGCACGCGAAACCTGGGCTGATCAGGACACTCTCGGGTCTGTCCAGCCAATCACCAGGGAGCGTGGTGCACACACTCTGCACAAGGGTATCGGGGGAGTAGCTTGCGCCAGTCAAGTCAATGTCGTCGAAGAAAATGACGGACAATTCGGCAAGTTCATTCTGGTGGGTGTTATACGTGATGATAAGTTGAATGCAACAACAAGAGGGACTTAAATGAAATCTTATGCGAGCGATAACAGCCGCCTGGACAGAGAATGTAGAGGCTGCGACGGCCAAAAGCAGACTGGCGAACTTGGTGTTGAAGTACATGTTTGTGAGATGAGATTGAGGCTTGCAAAAGAGCTTGTTGCTCACGGTTTAGCGAGTCGATTGAGCTGCTGAAGTCCTGAGGAGAATTTGTCCTCCTTTTTATACTGTTTGAAGCAGGAGGCAGTAATCTTGGAACTTCGACTGAGGAGAAATCAAAGGTAATATTCTCGCGATGAGTTCGGTTCCAGCACCAGAGCCTAGAGGCATCCATGAAACTGGATAAGCCTAAGAATTCGTCCTGGTCGTGTGGTCGGCCACTGACAATCATGTATCCGAGTCCTGCACTTGACTTTTGCTTCCTGCGACATCGCTGCACCATGCCCGCTCTAAATTTAGTACAAGTCAGTCGACAAGACCTTCTCCCGTGTGTTGGCCCGTTCAACCACATCTGTCAATTTGTTCCATTTTTGTAGTACTTGTACTGTATCTATTTATCTCCGTCCTTGAAAGCCATGAGAGATTTACTGGCCGCGTTGTTTTTGGGTTCGAAGGACGGTGTCACTTCGGTTCTACCTTTCCGACGATAAGTGCAGAAGATGCGAAGGCGCAAGATGCAAGGCAACTGAGGAAGATACGAGGAATTGTACAGGATGAAGTCCCAGGAGAACTGATTCAAAATAACTACTCTTCGTTGTGCGTGGAATCTGAGATGACCAGCACCTATTTGTCCCCGAGTGTCTGGCAATAACTAAATGCATGAACACAAATTCTGGTTGCATCCTGAAGTGCCTACTTACAATTAGGATCACAATATCAGGTGTCGGACTTAGCCGTCGGTGATTTACTGTAAGTCTGTGATTGCAACAGGTGCTCAGCAGGACAGCGAACTCACATGTATCCTCGGTATAGTGTCTGATAGTGCCTGTCTGTCTGCTATTCTTAGAAAACTTCCTCCTTCCTCCTCTTCAGCACAAATGCGAAGAAAGATCACCTGTTGTAGTTTGTCTTCCATAGCTTAGAAGAACACTGGCCCCGAAGATGGGAGCTCGACGCTCGGATCGATGTATTGACAGAATGGCCGAAATTTGAATAATTCGATGCCAGACAAGGAAAATCTCGCCCCCTCGTCACTGAGTAGATACGTAAGAAGAATTGTGAAGATCTCATATAATTATTTTGGAAACTCATTCAAAGCATCCAACTAAGGTCCATGCAGGGGAGGTCTTTACACTCCCCCACCTGTTCCACGTGGACTCCATGGACTCGTCACGCAACGCTGGCTAACCCCCCCCCCCATCGCGTCCCTCGTAGATACGTGCCCCGGGCACTGCCAATGACGCCGACGGCAGCGTCGCAGGCTATCCCCCACCACGACCACGACCACGACCGCCATGCGACCGCCATGACGGGCACGCGACGGCGACGTCGGGTCGGCGGTCGCCACAACGACGACGCAACGACCGACGACGCAACGACCGACGCAACAACAACGCACAGCCGACATGACCACGACGCGACAACCGAGCAACGACGCCGCGACGAGGTGACCCCCGACCCGAGACCGACAAACCGAGCGACGAGGCCGCGACCACTAACGCGACCACCAACGCCGCGACGAGGTGACGACGAGGCGACCCCCGACCTGACCCGACAGGAGACCGACACGACGACACCCGATCACGCGGCGGCGACCGACGCAACGACCGACCCGACACGCCACGACACCGACTGACCCGACCACCCCAACCACAACATGACCCAACCCAACCACGGACCTGACCGCGACACGACGACCAACCCGACCACAGACCCAAGCACTCACGACCAACCCGCTCACGACCCAACGATGGACCCGACGACAGACCCAACCGCAACGCGACCACCTACACAACAACCGGCCCGACACTTACCTGACCTGACAGTAGTGTAGCTTGGTAGTGTAACTCAGTAGTGTATATCATGTATTTTAATAGTTTTTTTCAATATCATCAATTTATTAGATTGTAATGTTTTGGTTATAATCCTGAGTCCACAGAAGTCCATGGAGAGTCCGTGGACTTTGGTATTTCCACTTGAATGTAATTCTAAGTTGACTCTAAGTCCAAAGTCCACAGAAAGTCCATGGAAGTCCACAGACATGATATTTACTGCTAATTTCATGCTGTGGACTGGGCATGGACTTTGTGTGGACTTTGTGTGGACTTTTGTGGACTGTCCATGGACATTCGTGGACTAATTTTTCAAAAACTAAGAAAAATGCCATTAAGTTAAAAGTCCACAAAAAGTCCATGGAATTCCATGGAGTCCGTGGAGTCCATGTGGACAGGTGGAGGACTGTAAAGTACAGCCCTCGCTGTATAGGCCGGATGGTTAAGATATTACTGAAAGGCGCCTATTCCGTACACTTCATTAGATGTATTGACTGTTATCTCAATAGTTACTAATGATAATGTCGTTATTAAACCGCGCATTCCTCGTTATCTTCTGTACTTTACAGTCCCCCACCTGTCCACATGGACTCCACGGACTCCATGGAATTCCATGGACTTTTTGTGGACTTTTAACTTAATGGCATTTTTCTTAGTTTTTGAAAAATTAGTCCACGAATGTCCATGGACAGTCCACAAAAGTCCACACAAAGTCCACACAAAGTCCATGCCCAGTCCACAGCATGAAATTAGCAGTAAATATCATGTCTGTGGACTTCCGTGGACTTTCTGTGGACTTTGGACTTAGAGTCAACTTAGAATTACATTCAAGTGGAAATACCAAAGTCCACGGACTCTCCATGGACTTCTGTGGACTCAGGATTATAACCAAAACATTACAATCTAATAAATTGATGATATTGAAAAAAACTATTAAAATACATGATATACACTACTGAGTTACACTACCAAGCTACACTACTGTCAGGTCAGGTAAGTGTCGGGCCGGTTGTTGTGTAGGTGGTCGCGTTGCGGTTGGGTCTGTCGTCGGGTCCATCGTTGGGTCGTGAGCGGGTTGGTCGTGAGTGCTTGGGTCTGTGGTCGGGTTGGTCGTCGTGTCGCGGTCGGGTCCGTGGTTGGGTTGGGTCATGTTGTGGTTGGGGTGGTCGGGTCAGTCGGTGTCGTGGCGTGTCGGGTCGGTCGTTGCGTCGGTCGCCGCCGCGTGATCGGGTGTCGTCGTGTCGGTCTCCTGTCGGGTCAGGTCGGGGGTCGCCTCGTCGTCACCTCGTCGCGGCGTTGGTGGTCGCGTTAGTGGTCGCGGCCTCGTCGCTCGGTTTGTCGGTCTCGGGTCGGGGGTCACCTCGTTGCGGCGTCGTTGCTCGGTTGTCGCGTCGTGGTCGGTCGTGGTCGGTCGTGGTCATGTCGGCTGTGCGTTGTTGTTGCGTCGGTCGTTGCGTCGTCGGTCGTTGCGTCGTCGTTGTGGCGACCGCCGACCCGACGTCGCCGTCGCGTGCCCGTCATGGCGGTCGCATGGCGGTCGTGGTCGTGGTCGTGGTGGGGGATAGCCTGCGACGCTGCCGTCGGCGTCATTGGCAGTGCCCGGGGCACGTATCTACGAGGGACGCGATGGGGGGGGGGTTAGCCAGCGTTGCGTGACGTCGTTTACGACGTACCTTGCGGGCCTCCCATTCCTGGGTCCCCCCTTCGTATGCAACACCCCCCCGCGGCGTGTTTTCGCCTGCCACCTGCCACCGTCGGTCGTCGATGCCCGCGAGGCATGGGGCCTGGTGGTTAGACCCGCCGGCGTCGGTGTGGTTGACGTGGCCCCGTCGCGTCCGCCGCTGTCGTTCTCACCGCCCACGCGACGTCAGAACGACATGGGAGCACGACGTTGTGCTCCCGTTGTCGTTGCCGTCGCCATGGCGGTCGTGGATGCGGCGGGCGGTCGTGTGCGACGCCGCTGTCGGCTTCGTTTTCTGTGCCCGGGGGCGTGTCGTAGCTGCGAGGGACGGGGTGCGGGTTAGGTGTCGTCGCGGGTGTCGTCGTTTACGACGTACCGCGTGGGCCTCCCATTTCCTGGGTCCCCCCTTCGTAACCAACCCCCCGCGGCGTGTTTTCCCTCACGCGCCGCGTCGTCGCGTCGTCCTGCTATCCGCGCTGTCGTCGTCGTTGCGTGGTGCGCCGGTCGTCGTTGCGTGGTGCGCCGGTGGTGACCGCCATCGGGGTCATTGCCGCGGTCGTTGTCGCTGTCGTTGCCGCGGTCGTCGCGGTCGTCGTGGTCGCGGTTGTGCGGTGTCAGCGGGTGGTCCGCGTGATAGGGGATGGTGGTGGGAGGGAAGAAGGTGGTGACGTGGCAACGTTCGAGCCGCGTCACCATCATTCGGTAACCGGTTGCCGGTTTGCCGATGGTAATCGGTATATGTATAACCAAAATTATTATTTTGGAAATGCCTCCTTGGCTCAGGTGGCTAAAGCGCGGCATTATTAATATTGCTGTAGGCACTCGTTCAATTCCTGACTATGGCATTTTATTTTTTGTGATTATTATTATTAATATAGTAAAGCCAAGTCCACAAAATCCACGGCATTGTCCACGGATAGTCCATGGAGTCCACACTCAAAATGGACACTGTGTGGACTTTTCGTGGACTGTGCGTGGACTAAAATTTGCAATTTGGCAGGTGTTTTCACCAAAATCAAACCTGAAAAAAAATTGTAAAAAGTCCACGGATTGTCCATGGAATCCGTGGAGTCCATGGAGTCCACGTGGAACAGGTGGGGGAGTGTAAAGACCTCGTTATCTTGCATAGTTTCCTCTAGTCCTTAGTAGTCTTGTCATT
>JADNRV010000194.1:0-92759 GCA_015499995.1 Flammula alnicola | reverse complement strand
GCACCAAAGGCCTCGAACTCCTTGTCCAGGGACCAATCCAATGTACGTCTCCGTGTTTCGCCATGTTTTTATGTCGCTCAATCTATTTCACAGGACGGAAATGAGTATCCTACTCTCTTTCAGGGCTCTCCGCCAATTTTCACGGATCCATTTTTGTCTACGTTACCGCCTTTGCCTCGTTCGGGCCTACCGTACTCCTTTGATGAGGCTCATAGTCTGCCAGCGATTTTTTCCCAAAGGAAGAAATCAAATTTCCTTCTCGCCTCGTACTGGCACGTGGACGCTTCCCCCTCCCACCCCGAATTCACCAATCGACCCCACAGATATGGGCCCGTCTTTCAGAGATAATCATCTCGAAGATAGGTTTACAGAAGACCATAAAGTTCCCTCGCGTAACCGCTCTTTGGGCTTCAAAAAGCCATTAGACCCCGAGATCGATAGACCTTCCGACAAACTTGCCAGAGATCTGGCCGAGGAGGTGATACAGGAATTCTCTCGAAACTGGATGAGCGACCTCTCCAACCCAGAAGATAAAAATATACACTCTGCCACATCTACCCTACGCCATACATCCTAAGCGACACTCTTCTAGAATTATTACCTTGCACTCTCTCTTACACTGGACTAGCATTTTAGCGCATTAAGCCAGCTGCAGCCTGCCAGCCTGAACATCCACGATTCTTACAATTGGGAATTTGGCCCTCGTGCTCGACTTACATCCATCGGCATATGTATATACATTTCATGTTCTCAATTCATGTACAATATCATTTACCTCTGCTCTCTGAGCCTCTCTCATGATGTTCCATTCTTTCTACTTCAAGTTACTCAGCTGCCCTTGCTGTACGCTCCGTGATCGACCCCGGCCCGAATATCCCGGGTCACGCGATCTGATAACCCAAGATGACTCTGTGTGACAGCGTGATACGACTCCTTTTCCTTTACGATTTCCTGTTTTTTATTTCTCTTATCTTTATTCCTTTCGATGTATGTGCTGAATCCGATTGATGAAGGATATATTCTAACCCAAATTTTCAGCCAGGATCTCATAATTTCTTTGTAAACCAAATCTAATCTTTCACTGAGCCGTTGTTCACATGGTACATTTTTTAAACTCATTTTACCACCATTTATTCTGACATATGATGTAGCCAGTATGCACGGATTGCGGAGGGACGGTCATCGAATATGACCAGGCAGCTGGGAACGGATTCTGTGTCCAATGTGGGACGGTCGTCGAAGAAAATACCATCGTGAGCGAAGTCGCATTCGGTGAGACTTCCAATGGGGCTGCCATGGTGCAAGGCTCGTTTGTCGGTCAAGGAGCCAGTGAGTTTAACGTTTTCGTCTAGATTTCAAGTGCCTAAACGTTTGACAGCCCATGCAAGGATGAGCGGTCCGTATGGCAATCGAGGGAGTAATGAATCGAGAGAACAGACAATAGCTAATGGTACGTTGCTTGCAACCAATTTAAGACGCAATGCTGACTTTTAACGATAGCAAATAAAAAGATTCAAAGCATAGCCAACATCCTCCGGCTCTCTGAAGTCGTATGTCTCGCTGCGACACGGCTCTATACGCTCGCCGTCGAACACAAATTTACAAAAGGCCGTAAAAGCATGAACGTCGTTGCCGTCTGCCTCTACGTAGCCTGTCGACAGAAGGAAACCCGCAACTACATGCTTATCGACTTTTCGGACCTCCTGCAAGTCAACGTCTTCGAGCTCGGCCATACCTATCTCCAACTCGTACAAACCCTCAACCTACGCCTTCCCCTCGTCGACCCATCCCACTACATCTCTCGTTTCTCTGCCTCCTCGAATTCGGTGACGAGACACACAAAGTTGCCACGGACGCCGTCCGTCTGGTGCAGCGGTTCGACCGCGATTGGATGACCCGTGGGCGGCGGCCTGCCGGGATATGTGGTGCTGCGCTCCTCCTAGCAGCCCGCATGAACAACTTCCGGAGATCCATCGAGGAGATCGTGCAGGTGGTTAAAATTGCCGACACGACGCTAAAGAAACGCCTCGACGAGTTCAAGGCGACCCCGAGCGGTGCGTTGACGCTGGCGGACTTCAGGAATGTTTGGTTAGACGAGGAGATGGATCCACCGGCGTTTACGAAAGGGAAGGAACGAGAGGAGGCGGAGAAGCTCGCAGCTGAGCAAGGTGATGCTGGCGAAGAGGAGGATTTTCGCGAAAGGCAAGGCGAAGGCGAAGAAAAACGGCAAGAAGCGGAAAGGGAAGCGGAAACGAGGGGAGGATACTGAGGAGGAAGAGATGGGGGTGTCTGCTATGGGTTCACCAGCGAAACCTCCGCCACGTCAACCACTCGACCCATCCATTCTCAGCGACAGCATCCTCGTTGATGCACTCCAACCTGTGCCCGACGATAACAGCAACATCGACCCCGCTCTTCTCGAACAATCGATACCTTCCTCAATTCTCTGCCCTCTCTACCGGATTCCTCCATACCGACGCCTAGTCTTACGCCACCGCCGATGAACCTAGTGGACGAAACTGTATCCGAAGTCCTCGCTGAGGAGGTGTCGACGTTCCTGCATGGCAGTCAAGGCGCGAGGCTCGCAGAAGCTCTGGACGAGGCTGAGCAGCGACGGTTAGCCCAGATTAGCGTCATAGACGAACTCATGGGACTGAATGAAGGTGAACTTGATCGCTTCATACTTTCCGAAGAAGAAGTGAGAATCAAGGAACGTGTTTGGGTCGAGCTCAACAAAGATTACCTGGAGGCAATCGCAGGTGAGTTGTTGATGCTTAGGGTGTTATACTATTCTGTTTTCACGTTCATGATACAACGTTTTGCTGAACTGGCTTTTTCAGCCAAGGGGATCAAGACACCTCATCGACATCCAAGAGCAAGAAGGTTCGTATCTCGATCATGGCAACTTCTTTTCTATCATTTTATTTTTATCTTTATTTACCTCGATTATTTACCCTTGGTTATTCGTTTACTCATTTTCTCGTTTTCTCCTACAGCGCCGGAAAACCAACAACAAACCCAGAGATGCCTCGACCGCTGCTGGCGATACAGCCGCCGAGTCTGTGCGGAACCTGATCAAAAAGAATCCAAAATACAGCAAGCGGATAAACTACGATGCTCTAAAGGACCTCTTCGTCGAGAGTGGCGGCTTGCCTTCGATAGCAGCCAACATGACTACCGGCAACGACGAGAAGACGACGCCGACCTGTATACCATGGACGATGATAAAAGTGATGGCGAAGGCGTTCTTGGCATGCCTACGGTGATCGTCGAAGAGGAACCGGGTACAGTAGCCTTGAAACCCGCTTCTGAACCTACGAAATCACGCAAAAAGGGTGTGCTGGCCCTGCAGGATATGGATATGGACGCAGACGGCGAGGCAGACGAGGGAAGCGACGAAGATAAGGATGAAGATATCGGATGGGAAGATGCTTATGAGCAAGAAGTTTAACGGGCCGAGAAATGGACTCCATCAACCCAACATTTGTACGATAGACTGCAATCAAGATGTATCCGAAGTGTATTTTTCCCCGAACCAGCCTATGTGCATGTACCAACATCTGGGTGACTACATTCGATCCACTATCTTCAAGTTTTCAATAGATTCTCACGAGCTGGTCAAATATTGCGCATTGGCTTAACTGTGGATTCACTGTACGGTACGCGATATATACTTTGTATGTTCATGTCAACAATATCCAGAGCCCTAATAATTGTCTATTCCACGTCCAGGTACTGAAATGCGAGAATCAGGCCACGACAGGCACAGTATATAGACTGACTGGAGAACAGCCAGTCGGTCCGTCACCTGCGGAGACTTTGTACCATATCTAAATGCCGATTAGGTGAAGTTCATTAACTAGATCCCGCGAAAATATACTACTTACATCTTGACCACTTCCACAGGAGTAGAATCCACCCACGTAGTTGTACACCAATTGCGCGCCAAGTTGACTATTTTCGGTGTCCGATTGGATTTGGAAGCCGTCATATCTTGCGCATTTATTCGAGCTTGCTCCTGGGAAGAATCCGAGGGGCCCATATGTGGCACATCCATTGGGACCCAGGGGAAAACCGAGAAGAGTTAGATATGTCATTTGCGTCCCCGCTGGATCTAGAACCGTGAGGCGCCCTTGATAAAAATAGAATTGGCCTATGGGTCCAGTTCCAGTGAGAGTAGAGTAGCCTCCAGTACCGCCAGTTATTCTTAGAGGCTAAATTCATTACAGATAGTCAGACGTCTGAAGCTCTGACATAACACAGCTTGACGACTTACCAGTAGGCTAGAAGATGCATTTGGGGACGACGCGACGAAGTAGAATAGGGGAGTGTCTGCACCGGGAACCACAACGGAAGACACACACAATGCAAGCGATGCAACGACAGAGAGAATGAATTTAGAGCCGAAATACTTCATGCTGAGGTTTTTTGAAGTGTCGAAGGGCTGAGCTCTTGACCAGAAAATACTCGGGAAGGCTCCCTCACTTTATAGTCCACAAGGGATGCCCAGCCAAGGGTACACAACTTGGCGGAGCTTAATGCCCGCGAAGCTGGTAACGATCCAGCCCTTTCCAGCATGCTTGAACGTTGAAGAATGTTGGTAAATGATACACATCTTGGTCTTGTGGTCTGTCAATCAAAGCTCAATAGCGCTTCGAGACCGGTGAGTATAGCCCCGAGAATGGTCCTGGACCTTCAAGAGCCTGTCCTCAAGAACTATTAACCCCTGCATCATGGAGTAGAGAACCCCATACTTGAAGGAGAATTTATAGGACCCATTGGGACTGTACAATGGCAAATTATAATTGAAGTACGAGAGATGTAAAAGGTGTTGCTAGCCCCTTCGTTTAAATCGTCCATGACAAAAAGTCCGTTACAGAAGTTATTAGGTAACTTTTTATAAGTGTCTGGGACCTTCGAAGTGGTGGTTAATATGGGAAGCCATGGAAGTACTATATCCAGAAATCCAAGTCATCAGCGAACCACAATCAGGATTGTCTCCTTAAGCCGCAGGAACGGTATAGAGATGGATGGGTTGGCAGCCGCTTGGCCCGTCGTTGGCGTTGATCTTGTACCAAACCTGAGGCACGAATATTGTCAGCAAAGAGAATTCGCAGGTATATAGTAATAATCTATGAAACTGACCTCTTGTCCGCTATTGCAAGCATAGAACCCTCCGACGTAATTAAAGACTAACTCAGCACCGAGCTGGCTGTCCTGATTGTTCGATTGAATTTGGAAAGAAGTATATCTTGAACACTTGTTCGTGCTCGTGCCTTGGACGAAGGTAAGTGCGCCAAAGTTCTCGCAGCCATTTGCATCCTGCGCGGAATCTATCAATGGCCTATAGGGAAATGAATTCCCATTCGGATCGTAGACGGTCAGCTGTCCTTGATAAAAGTAGAACAGCGCAGGTGTTCCGCCTCCAAGAAGGGATACGTGGCCGGCGCCTCCTGAGTTCATTCGGAGAGGCTGTAAGAGATATAAGCGGTAGTACTGTGCTTATAAAAGAATGTTACCAGAAGGTTCGCAGAGGATTGACTGCTTGAAACGAGGTAAAATGCAGGAGTGTCAGCATTCGGAATAGTGAGAGACCACACCAACGCAGGTAGAGCAGAAAGTAGGACGCAAACTTTAGAAAAAAAGCTATTCATTGTGGTGGCCAGACGTTGGATAGCAGGAAAAGGGGGAGGGGTGCAGTTTGGTTTCGCTGCGAGGACTCTTATATAATTTCAGAAGCGAAGGGTTGGGGGGGGGGGGGGGCAAAATGAACAGGATCAAGGCTTCTAGCAGGCGGTGCTGACAGTGTGGCCTGCGCTAAATATGATCGCAAAAAGTGACAGCGTGCAATAGAATTTGAAACACACACCGTCATTCTCATCAGTCGCCAGTGCTCGTACTTCGAGAAGCAGGAATCGCCAACCCTCGCAAGATTATAATCAGAAAGAAATCCGTCAACGTAGTAGTATACAGCAAAGAGCTGATAAGAATCAACAACGTGCGACCATCACATGAGGCAATACACACCTACTCCGTCATACACTCGGTTTGGATGTTACCATGAGGGAAGGGTTATGTGTCAATCTGTGTATCCTTTGCGGAGTCACTCGTTAGCCTCCCATAGCCATGTATGTACTTAACTCGGGCTGTGAAGTACACATCAACATCAATAAACGCGGAAGTTCGGTTTTGCATACCTTGCGGACTAACACGATATCCATTAAACAATGGTCCGACTCAAACGTGAGGCAAGAACGGCGGCCACTCGACTTGAGCAAGACAGCAGTAGCACATTGAATGAAAACATTGCAATGCTGTTCCCCATGATATCCTCCAAGGTCCCGTTTACAGAGCCAGACCATATGTAGCGGCCTGTTGCGATAATACCCACCATGACTAACATGGCCGGAGCACCCACGACGATGAGCAAGCTCACGCGCCATAGAATTGCCTTGGCATATGTCGGAAATAGGAAGTGCCGTCCTGCGCAATGAATGGTACCGAAGACGATGCCTATGCCAGATGTTCCGCAAAATAGCTCAACGAATTCGTCTTCGTCCGTATCAAGTGCGTAAAATGGACACTCGCATCTGACCAGCTCCAATGATTTGACTACGGCCAGACAGTGCCATATCATGCAGTCTGCTATAAGTACATCGAAATGAGAAGTGGCTTTGTCCACGTAATGAAAATCATATAGAGAGTATGCAGTTGGCCAAGACGCGGCGGTGAATTCGGATTTTTCAGTGGTATCGCCTCGAGCTGCAACGATTTGAGGTCATTTACATCCATCCAGAATTACGAAAAAGGCTTACCATTTGTGGGGGGACTCGGATCCGACTCATGCGGACCTCTTTGAGTTGTAACTTTACGGATGTTAATGACACCTGAAATTAAAAGTTTGGTTCAGGACTCACCATTTGCAGAGGGATCTGACTTATCAGGCATATCGTCAATGTTAGAGAGTTCATCAACCTTTGGTTTAAGAGGATATACCGAAGTGGTCGTTCGGACATCGAGTGGCTTATTCCACCAATGGAAATACATGAAACCATTGAGGAGAGCGAACGCGACTAGCTCCAGCTCACTGGTGACGAGCCCTTGTGCTTTCCGGGTGATGTATTGAGATACAAACCAGGATGCTTGCAGACCAATTCATCCAGGCTGCTAGGGATAATACACCTTCGAGGGAAAGGTATGCCGTTCAACATCGATAAATCAAAGGGTTTAAATAAGATTTACGACGACGGAAATTTTGACAAAGCTGTGCATCTACTCAGCTTCAGCACCCTCATCCTCCGAATTGTGTGCCTGCTGGCGTCTCACTTCATCGACCGAAGGAAACCATCCGAATCGGCCCAGGTCTACCCACATTTCGCGCGTACGGCCAGTCACAACATCGACGCCTTCAGCAACAAGTGCATCTCGTTGGCGTTGGGCGCCATCCGTGCCAGGCCCTCGTGAAGAGATGGTTCCAGATGCGCCAATGACACGATGCCAAGGTATAGGCGGATTCGTATTCGGTGGCAGAAACTTAAGAGCTGCATGAAAAGTGGTAGCATTAAGATGCCTTGCGTGGAAATGAAACCTGAAGCCACTGTACTCGCCTTGACCTACATGGCGTGAATGGTTCGGCATCCCAGCCAATTTTGCAATATGACCTATAATTAAAATATAGTTTAACCACGTCATCTAACATAGGAAGTGTAGTACGCACCATAACTGGTCACTCGACACGTAGGAATGAGTCGAACAAGATCATAAACCTGGCAGCATTACTGGCGTATTAGCATCAAACAATACACGAGATGAAGTCTTGAAAAACTCACAGCTGCGTGAAATTCAGCGCTATCCAAAGACATTGTTCTTGTTACAGCACCGGAGTTCAAGTTCGAGTTAGCTGTTAGCCTGAGCCTAGACTTGGTCCTGACTCCTCACTCAAATGTAACCTTCAAAAGGTTGTTGCAAGTGCCCGCTGATCTGAGGTACAGGTTGAAACGTGAAAAATTTCCCAGCGTATACGAGTAGTTGTAGGATTATAGATTTCAGAGCCGTGCTAAAGAACAATATGAGATATATTATGGGGGAAGCGGCCTGAGGCTGTTGTCATGGTTCCGGTAAAGGGCGCGTTGCGTGACGCGTGATGCTCAGTAAAAAAGAACCACTTGAATACTGTGCGAAGTCAATAAAATCTTTCATCAATCTTTCATGCTAGTGAATTGGATAATTCGCAACCGATAAACCGATAACATACAGCATCGTCACTACATAATTATTTGAATGAGGAGCTTTACAAGTACAGATGAAGTCGTGAATAATCCATATTTGCTTTCTTCAGCAATGTGAAAAGACAATCGTACAAATTAGATTAGAACGGCAAAAAAGGGCAAGCATAAAACTTGGACGAAAAGCAGCAAAACCTGGGATGATCAAGGGTCATAAGAAGGGGTATAGCGGCCACTTGGGCTCAAGAAAAGACGGTATATTACAATGTCTAAGAGTAAGTCTGGGTGATGGCAAGAGGTCGTCGCAAGAGATGATGGATCTTCTGGGTGCCGCGTTCTCCAGCAAGCTTGTTGATGGCATTCAAGAGGTCGCCACGACGAAGTGGTTCTAAAAAAAAAAATTAAGTCAAGAGTGAAAGGGGAGAAAACTTGGGGCATACTAGTGATATGGTCGTCCTGATCACATCGGCCTGTTAGTTTGGATACAGATTTTCAGCGAGGTCAAAACTTACCATTCCAGCCTGCAAGCAACGTTCTCTGTCGCCAATCACTGGATCGAAGATTTAGACATTATACTTGTAAGAGTAATTGTCTACTCACTGGCATGAGCCGTCAAAGCGATGATAGGTGTCGGTGTTAGGCTCTTGTGCATCTCATACGATCGAATAAGTTCAGTCGCCTCCATACCACCCATGAACGGCATAGACACATCCATCTTAGAGAAAAGGTTAAGATCGGTAAGAAATGAGGAATGAGAAAGGTACTGACAAGAATGATGTCGAACGGCTTTCCTTGAGCCACCCGACCTTTAAAGGCATCTACAGCCAAGCTTCCGTTCTCTGCAATCTCCACTGTGTGGCCGTATTTCTCGAGTATTTTGACGGCCAACTTCTGGTTGACCAAGTTGTCTTCAGCCAGCAAGATATCGAAGGTGACGTCACTGGGCGCCGAAACAGGGCTGACGGTGTTGGACTCCAGGGCAGAAATGAGGGCTGAGGAAAGGTCCTGCGCGGTGACCGGAGTGGTAACCTGCGAGCTAATGCTGTTGTCCAAGCACCATTTGACTACAGTAGAAGGGATCAAGATAAGATTTCGCTTCGTACGGAAAGAGAGAAACGTAGCTCACGATTAAGTCGGGGCATTGAAGGAGCAAGAAGCACGATAGGGATGTATCTCAAATGTTCGTATTCTCGTATGCGCTCGGTCTGGAGATCGAGAGTTCCAGTCAGACGATGTGGAATAACAGGACGAAAGGAGAGACGTACAACTGTCAACGAATCCACAACAATGGTATCAATATGGGGGCACTTCTCCTTATCGGCGACCTCGCTAACTTCATGAACGACATATGGCCGCAGGCCAAGGTCCTTTATCCGGTCTACGACACCGGTCTGGTCGAATAGGGTATCGACGAAAAGAATGGTGCGTTTCGCAAACGGTGCCATCTTGCTGAGCGTGGCTTCCATCGTCGAATGGCTGATCTGAGATGTAATGGTGAAGAAGAACTTGCTTCCTTTTGACACCTCACTTTCCACCCACATATTGCCCTGCATAAGCGACACCAGGCGCTTTGAGATTGACAATCCCAAACCAGTGCCGCCGTATTCCTGGAATCAAATGCGTCAGTTATCATACAAACCGAGAACAAATGCAGGAGACATACTCGTGTCGTAGAACCATCTGCTTGGCAGAAGGTATCGAAGATTAGGTTCAGCTTGTCCTTTGCGATACCGATGCCGGTATCGGTAACACAGAACTCCAAGGTGACACTCTGGTCGTCGAGAGCGAGCAGTCGGGTGCTGAGAGCAACATGACCTTTGCGAGAGGCCTTCGAGGGTGTGAACTTGATAGCATTACCGACCAAATTGGTGATCACTTGTCGCAAACGAAGAGAATCACCAATCAGCTGATCAGGAATATCGGGCTCGACGTCGTAAGTGAGGTCAAGTTTGTTCTGCGAAGCCCGAACAACCAAGGTCTTGAGAATGCCAAAGACGGTTTGACGGAGTGAATAGGATACGGCTTCCATCGTCATACGGCCAGCTTCGACTGTATTGACGAGTCAGTACGTATATTGCCTCGAGAAGGCATAAATACTCACTCTTTGAGATATCCAAGATATCATCGATAATCAGCAGAAGCGATCTCGCCAAACTGTGAACAAGTAGCAAGCTCTCCCTCTGCGATCTATTCAAGTCGCTATCCAGCGTCAACTCAGTCATTCCAATGATACCATTCATTGGCGTCCTAGACAAAACAGCCTTTCATCAGACCGTCGTCCGTCAGCGATCTAGGAACAAAAACCATACCTGATCTCGTGCGACATGTTCGCCAGGAACTCGCTCTTACTCCTGTTCGCCAGCTCAGCAGCCTCCCTCGCAGCCGTGTTCTTCTGGATACTGTCTCGCAAATTGAAGACCATCTGGTTGATCTGGGTCTTCAACGAGTCCATCTCTCCGCTCGCTTCGACAGTGATGAATCGTGTAAAGTCTCCATCCATAGCTGCTGCGGAGATCTGCGCAAAGCCTCGCACTTGGGTCGTCAAATTGCCAGCCATCGTGTTGACAGACAATCTAGACACGAAAACAAAAGACTCTCGGTCAGCCAGGATCACGATCACTCGGAATGGATGGCGCACGTAATTTCCTGCCAGATACCCTGAACGTTGCCAACTTCAGCTTGCACACCCAGCTTTCCCTCCGTTCCAACCTCTCGAGCGACCTTCTTCACCTCTGCGGCGAATATCGCCAGTTGGTCAATCATGTCGTTGATGGTGTTAACCAAGCTTAACATCTCTCCGGATACAGATACTCCAGTAATCTTCTGTGTCAAGTCTCCGCGAGCGACAGCAGTCTGCAAGGCAAGTCAGCACCGAAGGTATCAACCTGAATGACCAAAATTTGCGTACAGTAGCAACGGCGATGGTTCGCACTTGCAGCGTCAGCTAGACCGTCGGCATGGATGAGCAAACAATTCAAACTGAGAGGCGAGAAGGACATACATTGTTAGCCATAACGTTGACATTATCTGTCAAATCCTTCCAAGTTCCACCAACGTTTGTTACACGAGCTTGGCCACCCAAACGACCCTCCGTTCCGACCTCTCTGGCGACTCGGGTGACTTCATCCGCAAACACGCTCAGACTCTCCGTCATTCCGTTGACAGTCTCCTTCAGCTCCAGGATTTCTCCGCGCACATCGACTATGATCTTCTTCGTCAAATCACCACCAGCGACGGCTTTCGTGACTTCTGCGATAGAGCGCACTTGGTTCGTGAGGTTCATGGCCATTAAGTTGACATTATCAGTTAGGACCTGTGGAAATGAATACCCCCGACATTAGCGTCTTACTTCCTTCAATCTCGCCGATACAAGAACAACAATCACAATCAACGGACCTTCCACATTCCTTGCACGTCTGGAACGAATGCCTGGCCACCAAGAATACCCTCCGTGCCGACTTCCAGACTCACTCGCGTCACTTCGTTAGCCAAAGTGCTGAGCTGCGCCACCATGGAGTTGACCGTCATCTTCAAGTCGAGCATCTCTCCTTGGACGTCGACATTGACCAGCTTGCCGAGATCACCCAAAGCCACGGCTTTCGTGACTTCCGATATCGACCGCACTTGGTCAGTCAAGTTCGAGGCCATTTTCTGTGGTTCGTTTAGATGACTAAACGGAGCCATGGAAGGCAAGACGAGGATGAGGGGCAACGTACGTTGACATTGCGCGTCAAGTCAGCCCAGGTCCCTTGTACGCCCTCGACCTTCGCCTGACCACCCAAAATACCCTGCGTTCCGACCTCCAAAGCCACTCGCGTCACCTCGGATGCGAATGCAGACAGTTGGTCTACCATTGAGTTAACGGTGCCTGTTTGAATATACAGTTTTGCATCGTCAGCCAATCGCCTCGTAACAATGGAAGCAATACAGCGCACCCTTCAAAGTTGACATCTCGCCCTCGACAGAAATCTCAATCTTCTGCGTCAAATCGCCACGAGCGACAGCAGTCGTCACCACCGCGATCGAGCGCACTTGATCCGTAAGCGAAGAGCACATCCGATTGACCTACCAGACGGCAGAAAAAAATCAGAACAAGACCGCCACAACGAAAGAGATGAGGAGACGCACATTCCGAACTAGATTCAGCCAAACACCTTCCACGTCGGGTACATGTGCTTGTCCTCCCAATTTCCCTTGACTTCCCACTTCCAGCGTGACTCGTGTGACTTCTGCTGCCAGTGCTCGTAGCCTATTAACAAAGCGTCAAGAAAATGTCCGTTTATCACGAGAAGAAGCAGTGCCATACCGAACTACCATTCCATTGACCGTGTTCTTTAGATCCAATATTTCACCACGAGCATCGACTTCGATTTGTTTACTGAGATCCCCAAGCGCTACGGCCTTGGTGACTTTCGCGATAGACCGTACCTAAAATAATGTACAGTGTGAAACGGTGAAAAAATACATTAAAAGATATATGACATACCTGAGATGTGAGATTTGCAGCTAATTTGTTGACGACACCGGTAAGTTCGCGCCAAGTACCTTCGACATCTAGAACCAGGGCTTGACCACCGAGCTTTCTGTTTAGGAGGAAATTGTCAGCGACCTTGTCTTCAATCAACGGAACACGTTGAAGGAATGCGATACGGATTGCCGGGACTCGTATGTCAGATTTAAGCGGGCAGGAAGGTTGTTAACTAAATTAGGATGCAAGAATGGAGGTAGTGGGCCCAAGTGGAGCGGAGGTCAAATTGAAATGCCCCGTGCCCACAGATGGGAGTGATAAGAAAGCAAGGCAGGCGAGCAGTCTTCCGCGGCGAACAGAAAGTGTGGAGAGAGAGGAGCGGAAGAAGACTGACCCTTCTGTTCCGACTTCCTGTGATACACGCGTAACTTCTTTGGCGAATTGACCCAATTTGTCGACCTAGTAAACGCAATGTAGTTAGAGCGAAAATTCAAAATGAAGATTGAACATACCATAGTGTTGATGACGTCCTTGAGCTGAACCATGACAACGCCTTGCACGGGAACGGTAATCTTCTGGCTGAGATCCCCTCGTGCGACGGCATTGCAAACCCGAGCGACGTCCTGCACCTGAGCCTTCAGAAGCTCGAGTTCCTCCACAGCGCTCATGCCGCTTTCAAAGGCAGCAGCTGCGAGAGAGCCCATGGGGACAGCCAGCGGGCGTGAGTTGAGAGTTTCACTATCCGAGCCAATGGCGGTGCTGTAGAGAAGAAGAGGATCCGAGATAGATTTTCCACAGGTGGGGCAGTGAGCATGAGCCGTAGGGGGAGCCGAGTTGTAACCACCGTTGCCTGAAGCAAGCGCGTGGGCGCTAGCTTGGGCAAGGGCTGCCTGGTGTGCCTTCATATTTCCGTATGCTCGTGTAAACACCTGAGATGGATCGATAGATGACTGGATGCCGTCGAGGGAGATTGACATATTCGCGCCGTTGGGCTTTGGGTTGGCGGTCGTTTCGGTGTCGTTCGTTGTGAGAGGTTTGCTATCCGGTGTAGTATTTTCAGAAGAATAGAGGCTCTCTTCGTACATCTCTTTCTCCAGCTCAGCGGCCTTTTCCTCGTCCTAATCGCAAAATAATCAGCAACCTGAGCAATATTGATAGATGAAATGTGATCGCACCAGCTGGCTTCGAGCGGTTTTGAACTCTGAAACGACCTTTTCTGCAGACCACATCCTACTTGCGACGGCGGCAAGAGAGCGCAGGATGGTCTCTGTTTGCCAATCTGACGGTCCTTCATATCTTGGGATCGGTGCTCCTGGGAATGGCCCAAGCTCGTAGATTGAAAGCAGAGCAACGAGGTGAGATTTGAAAGGATCTGTTGTCATCGTCGAGAAGGGCGCCTCCGACGCCGGAGGTTGCTCGTCGAGCGAAGCCATTGGAGGTGATGGGAGAACGGTGTTAAGCCGTTTTGTCAAAAACCCGAAAGTATATGGGAAACACGTGGTCGGACAATAAATACTTCGTCATCTCTTTGGAAGGCTTTTATTCACTTATAACTCCAAATTACTACCAAAGCTTACAGAACGCTTTAGGAATTGTATGAAAATATTATCCTTGTAAATCGTAACAACGCTATAACATGTATTCCCAAGTAAGCAGGTATTATTGGAGCTGGTCAGCGAGGATCGCCGTACAAAGTTGAAAGCAGAAAGGTGAGGAACATCAATCTTGTCAGGGCAGGATGCCAGTGTAGGCGTGGCAATGATCTCGTCATTTCGTCATGGGTTCCCATAAGATGTCCGACATGAGATTATCGCCTCCGGAACAAATACCAAAATAAGGCCCTGCCTGATGAAACATTTTCTCGCCGTGCTCCTGAGTTCTAGGTATAGAATGGCTACATCTCATTCCAGAATGCTAGGCGGAGAATTGGTGCAAGCATGTGCAGCAGCATGTAGTCGAGCAGGAGGCCGAAGCGGCACGATGAATTGTCGCCGTCGATAAGCATCATCTGGGTATGTCAAGGGTACGTTAAATATAGAGTGTAAGAACCATTCACTGAGAGAGAATTTTGGGAACTTACATACCCCACGTTGACCCCACGTCGAATGGACGAGTCAGGAAACCAGTGTACACTGGTTTCTACCCAAATACACGAGTAGATCGCCGCTCTCGAGCCTGCGGCAACGCATTTGTAATGCCAAATTGCCTTCTTTCCTAAATTCCGAAAGCACTCAAAACGTCCGTGTTCGCTGTTGTACCGATGCGGATCATAAGACCAAGTCGTCACAGACACTGCGACACATTTCGTATTTGAAGACTGGTGTTAACGTTAACGTTTTGAAACCAATCGATTTACAAGACGATTGGCTGCAGCAGCGAAGAGCGGGAGAAAAGGGTAGTTAGCACCAGAGAAAGAAACGAACATTCCAAAGTCGACGCACACAATATCCTTCTCATTTCCTCAGAAGTAGATGTCTCTGAGCTTAGACTTGAAGAGTAAGTAGTCCTTGCTTCCCGAAGAAACGCCGTAGACTGAAAGTATATAATAAGATAAAGATCATTCAAGTGCCTGAAACCGAGGAGACAAATTTAGTGGGTGGAACGTTGTACCCGCGATACGTAGAATGCAAAGTACCATTCTCGTCTTTTCATCAAATGTAAATGACCATTTACCGGAAGAGAACGGAAGAGTTCAGAGACTGATAGATGACGGAGTAGATGAGAAGGACGCAAAGGCGGGTGCAGAGGCGAAGCACAGGGCGACTCGGAGAGAGAATACGGCAACGAGAAGCGAGTGGTGAGCGTGACTATCATACACATAGTCTTCTTGTCGTTCACCTTCTCCTTGTCGCCTAGTTCTTCTAACGCAGCAAAGGATGGTAGCGACTATGCCCGCGGCTCGCGCATCGTCCATTGTTGACGCCATATAGATATATTTCCTTCCTTCGGACATAGATCCATAGAAATATAAACGTATTGTTCTCCTTGAGAGCCATCAACACGAGCAGAGTTTGCCTCTATCTTCTCGCACCTCGCACCTCACACCTCACACCGTCTCCTCTCTTGTCCTTAGGCGTTGCATTCACGGTCTAATCCAGTTGATCCCGGCTCCACATCCCTTTTAGCGGGGAGGGGCACACAGGTTGCGATATGATGGACGGTAGGATTGGCCGAGCTCGTGGATTATGGGCGGCGAACTCGACGATGGCGAGGCGAGAGGACGATGAAGAGAGCGAATGGGCCGACTTGGGTCGGCATGCTTGTGACAGATAAAGAACCAGACCGGCGCACCCCATTTGGCCAGGTGCTTCGGCTTTGCCAGAGCACATTCAAAAGAATTGGGTAGATAATTGGATTCTAAGATATTTATGAGTGCAAAACTACTCACGACCTCCATGGCATGCATCCTATGTAGAAAAATATAAGTTTTTCGTGTGCCGGACAATGTGCCGGTGAGCCGGAATATTCTTGTGACCTTTTCCACGTGCCCTTGGAACGATCACACGTCACATGCCCAGTGCGAACCTTGTGGTTGACTTGGACTCCAGGTCTGTGACTCTGTGGCATCCAGCTCACATCCTCTCTACATCGTCCATAATCACAACATGTCAGCGATTCCCGCACCTCCCCCCATTCACGACGGTGAGTAGCTATTTGATGCCGGTCCAACATCGACTGATATTCAAGCATTTTGTAGATCAAACTGTACAATTTTTTGGCTTTCCCTTCAAGGACGACAATGCAATGTACAGGGCCCACGTTAATCCATCTTGGGTACCCCGAAAGGGCGAGGAGCCTAACCTGGATCTGGTCCTATATAACATCAAAAAGGCCACTGGTTTCGATCGTATGACTTTCGTTTCTGTATGGACCGACGAGCAAGAGACCGACGTAGACTTCATGCTGGCTGTTGCGAGCGCTACAAAGGGGACGGATACGAAGCGTATCGCTAAGTGGACTAAGGAGCAGTTGACTTTTATAGCTGACAAAGCCAACTTGCATGGGGTTCAACCACGGTGGATGCGTTCTTTGTGGATTTTGGAGGACTTGAGGGGCATGAACGTCCCAGAGCTGTGATTGAGTTACATGTTGCCTCCTGCTTTTTTGTTGCGCGCC
Source organism: Flammula alnicola (assembly GCA_015499995.1). Lineage (NCBI taxonomy): Eukaryota > Fungi > Basidiomycota > Agaricomycetes > Agaricales > Strophariaceae > Flammula > Flammula alnicola. The sequence goes on along the minus strand of JADNRV010000194.1, from coordinate 75,950 downwards.
TCGTCAGGATTTGAAATCACTTATGTACAGCCAGAGCATTCTGAAATTTCACAATTTCTGATCCTAATATGTACTTGCTCGCTGGGCCCATCCAAGGGACGCAGGTCAAGACTTCGCTGACCGAGGCTTGAAGGTTGAAGGTTGAAGTATCCAATATACCTGGTCGTTCCAACTGCCCCTCGCAAATTTCAGTCACCCTGATTCTAACATTGTCGTCAAACAGATACAACAAGAATGATGCGACATGGGATAGTATTGAATGTGCTTCTACATAGGCGGGAGAGAGGTTGTTTACAATGTGCGAAAGCAGGCATATACAGTACGCGACCGTCGAAAGTATGCTGCAGTGACATTTAACAGTGGCATGCGTGTTTGTAGCGAGGCGGAAAATGTCGAGGAGTCGAGGCGAAGCATTTGTGGAAGTTGAAGGACCTCAGGAAGTGTGACGGGCTACCTCTTAGAGCGAGCTGAGCGACGCGGTCATGCAGTTACCAGCTATTCACGTTTCTCAAGGGAGTGAATCATAAATGGTCCCGAAAGTCGGCGACATACCGCCGGTGATGCACTTACGAAGCGCTGTGCATCACAAACACAAAAACAAAACCCGAGGAGAGCACGCTTCCGGAAAGAGTCTAAAGGGTGCGAGGCAGAGTCCCAGCGTCTCAATCCAGATGGATTGACAACGCAGGAGGCGGAACGAAGTGGAACGGGACGAGACGAAGCGGAAACAGCGAGAGACAAAATAAAAGATATACGGAACACTGCGAAGACAGCCTGCTCGGAAAGAAAAATATCTTGAAGGCGGTGTCGAAAGCGATAAACCGGCACGATAACGGGCAAGCAAAGAGGAGGTGGAACCGATAATGTCAATACTGTAGCAGTAGTCGCAGAACCTTGGGCTAGATGAAAGCAATCAGTTATGTCAATGAGAGAAGTCGCGGGCTGAGCTAAGTGCGATGATAGCACTTACATATTCATTGGAATGGAGAGCAGCGGACGTCTAGGACCACAGCTTGAAATTGACGGGTACCAGCTGACGACCAACGACGATGAAGAGCATCCAGCAAAAGGGAGGTTTAGTCCTCTCGGCTTCATCCTTGACGTTCGCCACCCTTTCCTGCCATCCATCCACCACACCCTGGACCTTGGGGCAGTCAATCTTGGGGCCTTGCGTCATCTTCCTGTCGCGCATTTGATCGTCTTTTCGATTCGACGACACTAACGACACTACACAGGAGGAGGAGCGGTTATGAGGGAGAACCACGAACCAGCTCCAGAAACCGTCCCCAAGAAATCTCAAAAACGCGGCCTTCGTGCTCCAACTTCAACAGAAGCCTTGCTTCCAATGCTTCCAAGATAAGGACAGCAGGAGTCGAAATGGAGAGGTCGAGAGGGCTAAGCATGCGCCTGAGGTCCTTCAAGTGGCGGTGGCGGTTCGCCCGATGCTTGCCATGGTTGCGACTGAACGAAGCGAACTGAAAAACAACGGGCCCCTGCACATGCTCTCGAATCGCCCAAACCCTCCTAAGTTGTCCATCTCCTTCTCCTCCTGCTTCTTTTTCTTCCTCCTCCTCCTCATCCTCGTAATCGTCATCGTCCACCTCCGCCATTATTTGTTCCTGGAGATTGTACCTCTCGTGCATAAACTCAGGCTCGAGCTCCAAGATTGGAGGTGGTTACGACAGGAACATCCAGAAGGCGACAGAAGGAGATAGCCACGCCGAAGGATGAGGAGGAACGAAGGAGGGTGATGAGAAGGCGAGGAAGTGCTGACGCCATGATGAAGAGAACTGATGAAGTGATGAAGTGGAGGTTGTAAATGCGAAATCATGAGGTTGTTGCGAGGCACGGATGGGAACGCGGAACCCGAGACGGCATCAACGTCTGGAAAAGATGAACAGCAGAGGGTGGAAGATCGTAGTGCAGATGTATATACTATGCTGAATTTTAGTGCTGCCCGATGCATGGTAGAAATATGCTGTCGTACCTATGAAATAGAGGGAACAGGAGAAAAAACCAAGAAACACGGAAAACTTGATGGTGTGCGAAATGGACTTCATTCTTTCGAATTCAAAGGTTCTCGATCCACGGAAGAGGCCTGCGTCTTTGAAGAAAATTGGAGGTAGTGTTGAAAAGGAATTAGCTGGGGAAAGAGAAAGCGGGTCAGAGAGACGTCGATAACATGCTGGTTAAACTGAACTCACCAAGCACCACCGTGCATCCTAACTGCCTCCAGAGTTCGAAGCTCCCTTTAAAATACCATTCTTGCCAACCAACATTCAGCCATTTTGAACGGGATATTCATCCCAGCGCCTAGGTACAGATGAGTAAGTCGTCGATCAATACAATAAAAAAGACGAGGAATTTTGTTAGTCTGACTACGGGAGACTAGAGCCTAGGTAAGGCTGGGATCATTTGCAACGTTACATAAGCAACTATGAACAGCGACCTCTCCAAGACCTCGCCAGCTCATTGGAATAGAGTAGGATTATGGATAGAGTCTGGGGAAAGGAGACAGATAACATACAGCAGAAAGGAGATCTAGAAAAGGAATAGATCCCATTTGCCTAGTGTATTGTGACGGGATTCGCGAAGGGTGGGTTAATGTCGGAACAGGATGAACATAAGATGAGAAGGAAGAGAAATGGTAGTACATAATTTGAGAAAGTAGATGAGGCAGAAGAACAAGGGGCACTTACACGTCGTGCAATAGATTCGCGGCGCCAATGGTATATATAATACCCCTCCGAGGCCAGCCGAGCTAGAAGACGCGCGCTGGAGGTGTTCTGAGGTTGATCAAGAGTTGACCGGTGACCATGGTATAGTTAGGCCGAGCGCAGGGATCACTCGATATTTAAACGGAGTTTTATTTAAACAAAAAGTGGACAAACAAACACGACCGTGGCTCTACTTGTAACGGCTTGGTGTTCCCGGTCGCTTCTTTCACAGAACTCTCCGTGAGCACGTTGGACGGTTCAAGCATCCAGCCCACATTGTCCATAATTACAACATGTCAGCGATCCCTGCACCTCCCCCCATTCACGACGGTGAGTAGCTATTTGATGCCGTTCCAACATCACTGACATTCAAGCGTTTTGCAGATCAAATTGTACAATATTTTGGCTTTCCCTTCAAGGACGACAGTGCGTTCTACAGGGCCAACGTTGATCCATCTTGGGTACCCCAAGAGGGCGAGGAGCCTGACCTGGAAGAGGCCCTGTATCACATCAAAAGGGCCACTGGTTTCGATCATATGAATTTGGTTTCTGTATGGAGTGACGAGCGAAAGGGCGACATAGACTTCTTGCTGGCTGTTGCGAGCGCTGAAAAGGGGACGGATACGAAGCGCATCGCTAAGTGGACCGAGGAGCAGTTGAAGTTTATCGCTGAGAAAACCAACTTGAATGGGGTGCAACCACGGTGGATGCGTTCTTTGTGGGTGCTGGAGGACTTGAGGGGCATGAACGTCCCAGAGCTGTGATTGAATTATATGTTGCCTTCTGCTTTTTGTTGCGCGCCTCATCATGCATCAGGATTTGAAATGACTTATGTACTGCCAGAGCATTCTGACATTTAACAATTTTTGATCCTACATAATATGTACTTACCCCCTGGGATTAGGTAGCTGAGATTTTGGATGGATACACAACTACCCCTGATGGCTTGAAGCATTAAGTATTCAATATATCTTGTCGTTCCACCCGTTTGAGTATTTGCAAGAGACTAGGTGTCAGGCGACAAAAGTTTGGTGGACAAACACGACTCTAGTTCCAACGGCTCGTGCCAGTGGCTTGTTTTCACCTCTCCGTGAAGTCGTCAATGGGCGACTTCTCCTCTCTGGTCTTGGAGATCACAGTTGACTAAAAACAGAAAACAATTATTCCTTGGTATCTTCGTCAAACTCTCCCGTGTCTTAATTCCCTTTTTACTGCTTGACAAATCTCCCAACGCTGTGGAAGAACAAATTCTCCTCTTCCTCGCCCTCCTTTAGCCATGTTCTGGACTCCCTCCACGCGCTTTGTTTCTCTCCTCCTTCGCTTTCCACCTTCAGCTCCGTAACCCAGACATCCGATGGTCTATCCATCCTACACCCATCAAACCCAAGAGACCACAATGGCGCCCAGAACCGCTGCCACCAGGCCACGTCCTCGCGCTGGCTCAGGACATGCTCATACATCAGGAACTGGCCACCGGACTTAAGGACATCGCGCACGAGATTGGATATGGTCCGCTGGGGCTCAGGGATTGTGCATAGTGTCAGGATCGACACAAGTGTGTCCACGGGGGGAACAGTTGGAGATGACTCAGCGGCCGGGAGCGCCAGGGCGAGTGCGGAGAGGATGGACTTGGTATCCTCTGCACCGCACGCGAGGATGATCAGGGTGCCATCCGCTTCGTGGAATCCTGCTGCGTTTGCCTGGGCCCGGATTTGCGGATGCATAAGGGCATTGGGCTCGAGAGCTATGTATCGCGAGACGCGCTCGGCATTGAGGTATCGCACGGTATGCCCATGGCCTGTCATTTTCTTCAATAAAATACTTTTTTGCTAGACGACACGAAGTAAATCCTCACCTGCACCAATATCGAGCACGACCCCATACGCATGGGGTGTGATCAAGGCATTTTTCGTGTCTTTCCCGTTTCCGTCGACGCCATCTCCGAAAGTCAGCCAGAGATTAGCCATATATACACGAGACAGAGCATGAGATCTGAATAAAAGTGTTGGACTGGCTAGGATGGCTTTGAGAGTCGGCATCCATGCCACTGCAAGTCCAAATCGGAGGTCTGTGAGGAGACTGAACGCGTTGGACAATTTCATGGTCGATATTACAAGTCAAGAAACGAATGATGGCTGTGTGTGCAATTGGAATTTGGCACGTCTATTTTGGGACTTCGCAAGATGAGCGCCGCCGACAAGAAACTCAGAAAGATGCGAGAATCACGGAATGGAAGGACATAAGTACATTTTTGCAAATCTGTTACTTGTCTACGTGTGCACGGCGATATTCTACCGACAACCTTAGCTAATATCCCGGAGTTAACGTCGTAGCAAGGCATTATCATACAAGTAGAAGGCTAATGATAAATTCATCTCTGTATCCCTCGATATTCAGAAGAAAGGAACTTACTGGGAAAATAAGCCGTCACCGCAGCATTTCCAGAAGTCGAAAAATGGCGGCGCTCAAGCTTGAAGCCTGGCATTTGCTCATGAGAACCACACCCAACGTTGCGTAAAGGTATTCTCGGAATCCAAAAAATGGGAGGAGACTGACAATGAAATCAGTTCATATTCCAGGGATACTCTAAAAAAAAGAGAAAGTCACTTCATAACCTCCCCAACAATGTTGCCGGAAGTCGAAATATGGAGGACGTTCCGTATTTCGAGAGTCCGAACTGCCGCCGATCCGCCTGTCCGCCTGTCCGCCTGGCCCGCTTATCTCATCAGTCACAGTCGCCTGCACTTCCACCATCATGTACGCTTCCCCTGCCTCGTAATTATTGATATTTATCCCCTCCAGCGCCCCTCAGACCCCGCCAATGGTCGACGCAGTGTATATTAATATCATAGCAGTAAATATATAAATTTGTATTGATAGAAATACTACAGTATTAGACGGGTACTTTGTACACGATGGGTCCTTTGTACAGTTGGGTTTTTCAGACCCAGTGTGCATCCCTAAAATAATAATGAGCTTTCTACATATGATAACATCCTATAGGTATGGTAAACTGACGAAAAGATGGGTAGAAAGTGGGTTGGGCATTTTCGGTGCCTGGAATACCCAAATTGGACAATTTCCCAGAAAATGTATTTTACCTCCTGAATAGTGATGACGAAAGAAATGCAGATTTTTTTTGCAGAATACATTGGAACCATCCTAAATACACACTATGCACAAAGGAGATTGTAAATCGGATAAGAGCTCGATGAGCAATTGGCGAAAAACCTTTGGAAAAGGGGGAAAGGGAGATGCCGAGATGTGATGGCATTACACATGACGTTAACAACATGTGATCGGCATGTATTAAAATGCCGGTGTACAAAGTAATTAGAAATGGCCCAAAAACCAATTTTCAGCTTGCGTCACGATTTCAGCAAGAACCGCTTCACCTCTCAACATTAGATTTGGCATACGAAAATTAGACATGTATAGCTATATTATTACGTAAAAAGATTCGAAATTAATGGACATCTGGGTAATGAAAAACTAGCCAACATTTTTTGGTGTACAGACTACCCGTCTAATACTGTAGAAAACTTGAAGTGACGGATAAACCTTTGTAAAAGAGCGTGTTACACTGTTACTGCCGGAATTCAAGGAAAGTGAGCTAACAAATGAATGTTGTATGGATTTCTATGCAAGGCGAGATCCACCTTTGGAAGTTCTCGAGAAGGAAACAGGGTACAAAGTAACAGGGAATCAGGATTTGACATTTCCTGATGAAAATGTGATTAAACCTTGAAAAACTACCTATTCACCACTTCTGACAAGGGCGTTGTGAGTGCAGGCTGATTCGGTGATATAAAATTGGTCTTGTTCAATGAATACAGAGGGACCCAGCATATATTATAAGTGGGGATCGGCACGGCCTGTGAGGAAAGTGTGATGTTTGGTCTTGTTTGCTCATCACCAAAACTCTCGTTTCCGTCAGTTCCTCCTCGTTCCAGGCGAATTCCCCCACTTCCGTCACACTTGGAGCAATACAAAATAACTATTCGTGTACCCATAAATGTACAAGTATCTACTGTGCCAAAAAAACCCAAGTTTTGCATTGATTAACCATGAAAGAATGGCATTTACAATATCGGCCCATTGTCAGAATCTCTATCATCTCGTGAGGTGCGTGAAAATTTAAGGAGACTACCTCTGACAGCAAAACTTTGCGTTTGAGTTCTATATATGCTTATTATTGGATATCCGAACTTATAGAGCGATTGAAAACGAATCTACCTTTCAATTTGAGTCATACATTCTGGCTTGCTCTGAGGTTTGAGCACAACATGACGAAAGTAGATTTCCATCACGAAATAAATGAAGAGCAAGGTTCAATAATAATGTCTAATATGTTAGTAGGTCTCCCTCATTATATTCAGCACTTTCTTCATCATCATCCTTTGATTCCTCGTCGTCCGACGGTCCGGAGGTGAATTGTCAGCAGAATTGTCCAGATCCTCTGAGTTATTTGAGCGCTGTAATCTCGCAAATTTGACTCCAAATCCTCGATAGCTGCATTCTTTTGGCGAATCTCAGACACAGTTTTTTTGAAGCCAGTCTGCCGTCGTGTTCTGGGCACAGGAGATGGCAGTGATGGTGGTGCGGAGTTTTGACAAGCTCTCCGCAGGTTGGCCAGGTGCTGCATATGAGATTTTTGTGCATCAGACCGACTACTAGGCGTTATGCTAGACAAAATCAAGCATATGCGACCACAGCTGCTAAGAAAGGAAGGAGAAACAAGTAGAAATCGCAGGAATGCGACGGAATGAGTCTTGCATACCCTGATTGACAGCTCGGTGACACCTTCAGCCGTTCAATGTTATTCGTCCGCATTCTCTCCATTGTCCTTCGTCAAATGCTACTGAAGATGTATTCAAACCTTTTCTTTGTCAAAATTCCGTTTTCCGTTTTGTGTAAAGCCCTCAAAAAGGTGCTATTGTCACGAATTTTGGCATTACGTGAGCAAACCTTCAGAATTTTTAATTTTTCGACAAAGAAATTGTTTTGAGGGTTGTTCTATATATTCTAAAAATTTAAGCAGATTTTTTTTATTCATGTGGAAGGTCAGGGTGCGAAGAGAAAACAGGTGCGGAAGCAGGAACCATGTTCCATCAGGGACAAACAAGGAACAAATATCACGATTCTCAGACGGGCCATGCCGATCCCCATTATAAGCGCGGGCGGCAGCGCGAGACGCGTCCAAGGCGCGCTGATCACGGGACAGATATTTTGGGTATATTTGTCAGCCTCATGTAGGTACTGGCGGATTGGCGGCGGTTCGGACTCTCGAATTCCGGAACTTTCTGGAAATATGGTGCCATGACAGACACGCGGTCAAATGGACTAAAATAAGCTCAGTTCACGGTCCTGGATACTTAGAAATTAGAAAAGGGAAAACTTACAAAGATGTGAATCATCCCAATCCCAACATCGCACCGAAACGACCTTCCAACAACAATTTCCGGAAGGAAAAATATGGAATCACCGTCGTGAGCTTAGGCAGCGGTGCCTGATTGCTTAACAAGTATTTTAGTACTTATGCATTGAGCATAAAATAGTAAGAAGCTAAATACCTTGGTGATATATGGTATATCTCGAAGACCTCTCCCTATCTTCCGAGCAGGCTCACATCAGCATTTCCTCAATTTACTTTTTGGGACTTGTTGCGACTTGTTGCGACTTGTACAAGTCAAAAAAGTCAACAAGTCACAAGTCAAAAAGTTAGGTCTGTTTTCTCACAAGTCAATAGATTTGAGGCTTCAACAAGTCAAAAAAGTTCAAAAAGTCGGACCAGTTCAAAAAGTATTTTGATTACAGAATTCATGGCTCAGGACAGGAAAGCAATGAGAGTGATAAAACAAATAAATTGCACGTCTATCTATAACATAATGGGCTCTACACCCACGAGCTCATCCACATCGTCCTTGCATCCATCCAGCGCCAAAAGCTCACTGTACCACCTTTCCATCTGTGTCTTGTACTCCGTCAACAACTTCGCCACATCTGCGAGGCGGGTGTATGATTTACACAGTACCCGGACGAGCTTCTGCCGCTGAGGCGAGATTTTCGACGCCAGTGGGAGCGACGGTGGGAGGAGGAAGTAGGATAGATGGAGTATATAGTAGTAGGAGGTGTGAAAGGCGGCTACAGAGGTCGGTCATCTGTGGGGACTGGAAATCAAGGTAAGGGAGTAACACATACGTTAGATCCCAACGCCACTCTCTGTCTCCTGCAGCAAGGGTACATTCGGCGCGCCACGTTCTAATCTGGACCGAGTGGCTCGCAATGCGCAGCGCTTGGCTGGCGCTCTCCACGCAGGCATTCCACAGCTCTGCACTGTGCTCCTTCTCCGCCTTGTCCTTCAGGCTTTCACCCTCCTTTATAAAGAGAGAGAATGTGTGAGAAGGTAATCTGATATGAATGAAAAAAGTATTGGTGACTAACATCATGTATAAGGTGTAGATGTTCATTGGTAGGCTTCACAATGGAGAAGAAGACGCAAGAAACGTTCGATGAAAATTTACTGTTCGAGAGGTTCGCGGTCACGTGTGTCGGAGCTTGAACGAACTTCGTGTTAATTTCTCATTTCTTGCATTCTCGCACCCTCTCAGCCACTTGATGTATTCCGTGCATTCTTTGTAAACATGTAGACCACCATGCTCATGAGTTATACACTAGAAACTACTGTAATTTTATTGTATGAAATTTTCTCAAATTTTGACTTTTTGACTTTTTGACTTGTATGGCTTTTTGACTTGTGAACCAGCGGAAAAGTCGCAAAAAGTCCAAAAAGGGTGTGACAATAGCGTGACTGATGTTCTCAGTAGAGGTAGTGACACACGGAATAGCTTAGAGTCTCCGAGAGATAACTAGGGTAAAGTCTCTGTTCGAAGTAAGCTAGGTATTTTAGATAAATACATAGGGCTTTTATATGTTTTTAAAGTGGTCCGTGCTCTCTTGGATAGAACGTGAATATTGTAAGTGAAATATGAGCGGAAAGAGAGAAAACGGAACGGAAGTATATATGTGGTAAGCTAGATACGCTCGGTCCGTGTAGTGTGCGGTAGCCGACCGTCACATACGCCCTTCTGCGGTATTACGAAGACCGCATAAACGTCGTCCTGTTACCCCAATGCGCGTCCTACGCAAGGGTATCCCCAATCATCTCTCCCACGACGTCCGTCGGAGCATCTCCTGTCTCCGTCGCATCCCCCATAACTGCGTCGGCGTCCAACATGTTGGCGTCGAAGAAGCTTCCCAGGTCCAAGTCGCCGTCAAAGAAATCCGCGGGCGTGATGGAGCTGGCAATGAGGGTGGTGGGTTCCTGCGTGGCGGGTAAAGTCGAGGGACCTGCCTCAGGAGCAGGGGTCCGAACCCTCTCTGCGCGAGCACGTACGAGAGCAGGGTGAGGCGCGAGGGGTGTGTTAATAGTGATAGGTGTGGTAGGTGCGCCATAAGCGCTGGACGGCCCGGGCGCTCCCGCGTTGCCGTCGTTGACGCGTGCGCGTTTCTTGAAACGCAGCGCTCCAGCGTCGGGCTTGGGCTGACGGATCGTGCCAGCCACGGGCTCAGCTGGAGCCTTCCTCTTCTTCTCCTCTGACTTCCCTCCCTCCTGCAACGCTCCTAGCTGATCGACGATCAGGTTGTGGACTAAGCGTTTGCGACGCACATCGTCAGGTACAGCCTTCCTGGGCTTAGCGCTGGGGCTCGCGGCATGCATGGCGGCATACGCAGGCTTTGCTTTGGACTTGGGAGCTGGCGTAAAGGGAGTAGGTGGCCCCGCGGGTGCGTTGGCGATTTTCTTTGGGGTAGGTGGAATGGTGGGCGGCGGTCCAAAGACGTTGACGAGCGTCATGGACTTGCCAGCAATGACGAGCTGACCGGCATCCGTGACCGTCGCGAATGCGCCTTCGAAGCCAGGCTCTTGTGCCATGGCAGCCACGAAGTTCCAGTAGCCCGCAGGGGCTGCGCGTGCATCGTCATAACCCTCGTCTCTGAGGGTGCGGTTGTAGCGTAGGTAGACAATGAACAACTCTTTGATGTAAGAGAAGAACTCCCCAGTGGCGGCGTTGGTGAGCGTGAATGAATTACCATCTGGGGCAACCACCAAGTTGGCGAAGACGTGTTGGCCGGTGTGCGAGAATTTGAGTTCCAAAGTGGATGAAGAAGCAGGAGTAGGGGCTGACATCGTGAGATTGATGAAGGAATGTGGGGCTGGTAGATGTAAAGATGTCGACACAGGTAAACTCCGGTGGGAATAAGGGAAGAGACCTGTGAAAAAATAATAAGATGTCCCCTTTTTATAAGTTTCATCTGCCAAGATAATATTCCCTACGAAAATCTGAGGGTCTGCGGGTGGATTTCCCGCTCCCATCTCCAGCTCGGAAATTTTTTCGATCCCAAGGACCTCAAAATATTCATTCAAAGCACCTAAACCTGCTACATCCGCATAGGGTAACCATGTAATGTCACCCGCTTTCCAGCGGACCTCAAAAGTGCTATTTTCGTGCACTCCGGAATGAGACAAAATGCGATCGATGACCCATTCTGTCTCGTTGTCATCTCCGAATTCCCCGACTTGGTTTTCAAGCCGCCCAGGGAATAATCTGTCGTCATTCGGCACGTGTATACGTAGCAACGCTGAATGAAAGACCTCATGCACTCCGCGAATTTTTAGTCTGCGAGGCAGTTCTAGCTTGTAAGAATTATTTCCGTAATCCTCAAGAATTTTATAGGGTCCAATGTACTTAGGAATGAATTTTCTAGCCAATCCCTTCGGAATTGTCATGTTCTTTGAAGATACATAGACAAGGTCGTCCTTAGCAAATGGTGAAACTTGGCGCCGCCTATTTGCGTTGCGCACTTGCTTCACGCGTGCGGCCAAAATGCTATCATGCGCTTGCATGATCGCTAATTTTATCTTCTGTGCGAAAACCCGGACTCCTGGGTATTCCTCACTCTGCGGAGTCTTCCAGACCATCGATCTAGGCATACGCCCCGTATTCAGAAAAAACGGCGCATACCCTCTGAGACCGCGCATTATTAATTGCAAACTCAATGCCAGGTAGTTTAGCCACCCAGTCTTTCTGCTTAGCGCCAATACACTGACGTATCATCTGCGTGATTGTTCGGTTCGCGCGTTCCGTTGATCCGTCGGACTCAGGGTGATAAGCGCTCGACATTCTTAATTTAGTGCCGAGCAACCCATGCAGGTGCTGCCAGAATGCGCTCGTAAAAAGCACATCTCTATCACTTACAATAGACTTAGGTAGTCCATGTAACTTATAAATTTCTTCAAATACTAGCTCAGCCACTTGGCGAGCTGTGTAGTCAATCCGGCTAGGTACCAAGTGTACCATAGCCGTGAGAAGGTCGATCACGACTGTGATTGACGTGAAGTACCCATCTCTATTATTAGACTCGGGCAGAGGACCGACGAAGTCGATGCCTATCGATTCCCATGGCCTACTCGGAACTGAGAGTGGGTTCAGAAGTCCGTACGGCTTCTGGTTGCTAGGTTTGCTCCGCTTGCATGTCATGCAACTCTCGCAGAAGCTCCTCACATCCCCCACCATCTCTTTCCACCAGTAACTGCCCTTCAGGTAGTCCAGCGTCTTCAGCGCTCCAAGATGTGCCAGCAGCGAATGCGCCTCTGAAATCAATATTTCTCAGACTGCACGACCATTTGCTTTGGCGTCAGGTATGCAAAGCAACTCCTTCTCGCCGCTATTCAGATATACTAACCCGTTTTTTACAACGAAATTTCTATATTCCTTAGGATTCTCGAGGACAAGCTTGAACAGCTTGTCCTCTCGGTACAATCCTCTTATCGCTTTCTCGACATCTATACCTTCGACGCGCACAGTTTCAGCGACCCCGCAAATGTTTCCGTCGCTCGTCGTTTCGTCGTTTCGGGTCTCTGGTACAGGCGAATCTGGTACGACTTCACGCGGGCCTTTCAAGATCACCAAGTCTTTGAGGCGTGCCGCGATTTCTTTGGAGGTTTCCGGCCTCCCGGATTCTGCTGGCGCGGCCTTTTTACGACCTCTCCTCGCCTTTGGAGCTGTATCAGCAGGAGACTCCTTGGTGAGTACAGGCTTTTCGCGAACTTCTTCAGCAGCAGACAAAGGTGCCTCGACAACTGCAGTCGCCGTGGCTTTCTTTCTAACCTGCTTCCTCACAGTTTTCGTAGCAGCTCGAGTCGACGCAGCTGCTCCAGGCGCCCCCATGACACTGGGTTGTGCGCCACCCGCTCGCCTTCGATATGCGTCGTCTGACGTTTGATCGCGACACGCCCTTCGGGGTCGAGCATCCGCTCTCGCTTCGTTGCCTACAACTACAGGCATGGAAATCCTATGTAGTCCCAGGGCATCGTTATCAGAGTTATCATAGTACGTGTATTCACTTCTCGCTCGTACTGTACCTGGCGCATCGTTTGAATACATCCGCGACAGCGCGTCTGACAAGATATTCTCGGCTCCAGGGACATAAATTACCTCGAAATCAAATTCCGAGATCTTCTCGAGCCATCGAGCTTGTCTGCCAGACAAGTTCTTCTGCTCAAGTAAGTGAATTAGTCCCTTGTGGTCCGTATACCATCTAAAACTCGCTCCCTGCAGGATATCCCTGTGCCGGAGCATCGTTTCAACCCCGCCTAGCATTTCTATTTCATGCACGGGGTAGTTTTGCTGCGCGGGGTTCAGTTTTGCTGAGTAGAACGCTGCAACCTTCGCCGTTCGGAAGTCCTCTCCCTGGCTCACAACGCCCGCAATTCCTGTTAAGCAGCCGTCCGTTACGACGTTAATAGGTGGCGCACCCTTCGAGTAATCTAAAGGTACGCGTCTATGTTCCTTCATCTCATGGACAATCTTTTTAATGTCCTGAAATGCTCGCTGCTCTGTAAATCCCCAACGAAACGGCACTGTGTCGCCGGTAACATTATTTAGAACCGCCATTGGTACCATTATCCCCGGGAGATCACCCCCGAGGTAGACGACAGATCCTACGAACCCGCGAAGTAAGTCACGGTTCGTTGGCGTTTTCCAGTTTACGACCGAGTCGACTTTTGCAGGATCCATTCTTATTCCCTGGTCGTCGATTACTCGCCCGAGAACCTTCATTTCTTTGCACAAGATATGGAGCTTTTTCTCACTAAGGTACAGTCGCTCCCGTTTTAAAATATCTATGATGATTTTAATATGTTTGACATGTTCATCGAGGGTCTCTGAATAGACTACGATGTCATCCAGGTAAACGTCCATGAATTGGCCCAGATATGGCGAGAACAAATAGTTCATCAGGGCTTGGTACGTCGCAGGTGCGTTACAATCACCTATCTGAATGACCAAGCTCACCATATTTCCATCAGGAGTCGTTACTGACGAGCACTCTACGTGCTCGTCGATGATCCGGATTTGCTCATAGGCATCTTGTCCATCGATAATCGAACGAAAGGCGCCCTTCGCAACGCGTCGTAAGATTCCGTCCATGTCCGGTAGCGGTGAGGACACTTTCACGGTGTTTTTATTGCGCGCTCGCAGGTCTACCAGAGTCCGAAGCTGCGGATCGTTCGCCGGCTTGCCGACCTTCTTGACACAGAGCATCGGGACTGTGTTTCCCGAGCTGGTGATTTTCCAGCGCCCCGTCTTAAGGTAAGCATTACGCTTTTCCACCCACTGGGGTCTAAGTGCCTCAGGGCACCTGGACGGTCTCCATGGGTATATTAATTTCTCATCGATTAGCGGAATCGTGTGATTAATTGCGCGTAACGGTGGCAGCGGCGTGTTCATCGCCTTGCCGCAAAGAGGTAGTGCGTATTTCATTAATTCCGCACGCGCCCTGTCCACAGCCTCGTCAGACATGTCCATAGCAGTGGTGTCACTGACCCGGGTCATGACCGGTCTTGACCCGGTCGGGTCAAAAGAAGCATTTTGACCCCATAAAAATCCAGACCCGGTCAAGAAGGGGTCATGGGAAACCGGCATACGAGCTTCCGAATGCCGGCTGACCTGCCCATCCGCCTGTTCTGTTCTTGTCAGTCAGCTCAATCAGTTCAGCTCATTCATTTCAAGATATATCAATTAATTACTGTAGCTGCCAAGAATATGAGTGCTCTGAAGGAATAAATGTGAAATAAGCGACCAAATGAACACCAAAAAACATCAAGATGTAAGAAGTTTTAAGACGAGAATCTGAGATCAGTTGACACGAGACGACGTTGCCGTCGACGCAGAGTTTCCACCAAAAACACTCTCATGCGCTCGCAGCTCCTCTTCGAGGTTCTTTTTACTTCCTGGCCAATAAAACTCGAGACCTTCCTCTGGGCGAATCGTAAAGTTGAATAACTCCGAGAGTGGGATTTGTGTCTTGTGGTTTCTCGAAGTCGATGGACGACGTGTAGCTTGCTGAACACCGTTAACGGGTATTGTTGTAGGCTCGGATAGGGTAGGCATGATGTAGGGTGGGAAGTTATCGTCGTCATCCTCTTGGTTTGATAGTTCTACCTGCCGGAAGAGACCTTCTGCATACTGTTGAAAATCAGTCGGATCGACGTGTTCGGAGGTATCAGTCGAAGTCGATGTTAATGGCTGGTCCTCCTCCGTAATTTCTTCGAACTTTCTTTTCTTCCGATTGCGAGCAAGACCCAGCTCACAATCCTCGCGTTTGATTTGCATTCCCACCACTGCCATGTTGTGAACCTTCTTCGGGTCCAGCTTATTGCGACGCTTTGTGTGAGTGACACCAAAGCTACTGAAGACACGTTCGCACCCGGCAGAGTTGGCGACGACCGAGAAGATGTGGATAGCAAGCTTGACAATGGCGTTTCGGCCATGATTAACATCCTTGTCCAGGCGAGACCAGATCAACCGCAGGTCAAGTGGGGCGTCCTAATTCACATAAATACGAAAATAGGTGAAAGAGGGAGAAGGAACACACCTCTGCTGCAAACTTGGATTTCATCAACTCCAGGCCCATCCTTTCGTCAGAAAACTCTGCATGTTTCAACCGATAATCCTCGAAAGCAGCAAGAAAATCCAGGTCAGCCTTACGGCGCATCACACGCTCGTAGACTCGCTCCAGGATTGCATAAAGGTCAATATCAGTGAGTGATGCCTTGTTAAGCAGTGACCCTCGGATGAATGGGTTGAGAAACACAGCCGTGATGAAAACATCTTGATCTGCCTTCTTCCATCGCTTTTCGAGGCTTGCGAGGACGCCAAGGCGGAGATCTTCATCGAATTCGAGGTTCTGAGAAAAAATGCGGACCAAGTTGCCGAGCATGAGGAGGACATGGTCGAGGCGCGTATGCGATGCCTGGGCGACGTTGGCTGCGATTGCGAGTGGTTCGAGAATTTTCTGTATTCTGATCACAGGTAAGCCCCTTGTTACATATCATCAAAATTTCACTTACTTTCCCAATCGATGCCAAAGGGACTCGTCCCGAACTAATGCGCAGATATTCCTCGCCTTCTCCTGTAATTCCTGCTTAGTCCCCGCGCAAGTGATGAGCCTGTCCTCATTTCGTGTCCAACAGATCTGCAGTGGCTGCTTCAATTTGAGGTAACGGGTAATGGCGTGGTAGTGGGCTGTCCAACGAGTGATAGCAGGAAGAATCAAGGCCCAAAATGATCCTTCGAAGGTGAGGATTTGCTCCGTCTGAAGGAGTGCGAGGGCAGTGCTGTGATTGTTGAACCACTTGATGACTTCCAAGGCATGATTGATGTCTTCGGTCACAGCTCGTCGGATAACGAGAAAATCGCCCACGACAAGGTTGATCTGATGCGCCCAACACAAAATAACAATCAGCCAGTCGAAGAGGCCCTGAAGCAATCGCCGCATCTTCTTTCCATCGGGTCCGTCGTCTGTGCACCAGCCGATGAGCTGGGTTCCGAATTTTTCTTCCATTAACTTCTTGTCTTCCAGTACGTGCTTGAGTAGCTGGTCTCCAGTCTTAGCTTCACGCGTAACATCATGCGTTTGTACCAGGTATGGCTGATGCAAATGTGAGTCTTATCGCTTCACCTGCAGTTATAATGATTTGACTTACTTCATATTCGACGCTCATCATTGTCGATACCACGGATGATTTGGCCACATTTTTGAAACCGTCGCATTGCCCAGTTGCCAGCTTTCCGCGAACTTTGCTGATTACCTCGTTCTCAACCCGTTGCACCTCTTGATCCAGAACTCGGCCAGACAAAATTCGCCGATCTTCCACAACGACCTCTGGCCCAACCCACTTATGGATAAACCTATGAAGTGAGGGATTTTCGGCTGCAACCCAAGCTGTGTTCAAGGCAATTAGCAGCTTGCAGAGGTCGGCCGAGAATTCTTCTTGGAGCTGGGATGCAGAAAGTGTGCGCGTGAGGTATTGTATTCCACCTGGTGACGCCCCGTGAAGAGACTTGGATCTTTTGACGGGCCGCGAAGAGTTTTGGGTGCTAAGTGGAACTGGTGTCACCGTGGACGAGACACGAAGAGATGTCGAAGGAGAAGGAGGAGAAATGTTGTTGGTTGGGGCGGCCGAGGGTTTACAGGTCAAGATAATAAGGGTACGATCGTCGGTTGAAATAAATTTGCATGTCTTGATGTGGGCTAACATGCGTTCAGCTTTTCCACAAACAGGAGCAACATTCTCTAAGGCTAAATCTCGTGTAAGTCTTGCTTTCTCTGAATCTTCAATTTCGAGTGACAAACCGGATTTCTGTAGATCTTCTTGACTTCGTACGGCCAACAGTTGACCAGCCCTGGTTTTCACGGCGTCGGATTCAGCAAGGATGTACATGTTCCCCTTGAGGCAGGCCTTGCACCACGCTGCTTTGTTGGTCTGATTCGTCTTGTATTTCGTTTCGTTGCGATAGAAATATTGCCAGAGGAATTGTATGATAGTAGTCATTATGAGATGCGTAGCAACTTGGGGGATTTTACTTGAAAGAAATATACAGACGAAAAACTCATTAAAGCCCTATTTTCCTATACTTCGAAGCAATGAAGCCCGCGACACGACACCCAGTAGGATATATCTTTCCGTCTCATTATAACTTCGCGAATTAAAAAGATGTCGCGGCTGTAGGCCTACACGTGATTTTGACCCCTTTGACCTCCGTTGACTTAGGACCTGACCGAGTCAAAATGATTTGACCCGAAATCCGGCCTGACCTTCTTGACCGGGTCAAGAAGGTCAAGACACCACTGGTCCATAGCGCGCGAAGACAATGTAGTTACATTAGGTCCCACAATAGGTAGTGCGGTGTCGCTCCCAATGATAACTCTGCTATCATTGAGTCCCATTGTCACCTTGTACTGGAATAAGAATGGGGTTCCCAGAATCAAGTCATAGTTAGACAGATTAATGATATCAAAGTATCTTTGTTCTCTGATCTTCTGATAAGTGAATCCACATGTAGTTCCGTGGCTGATTTTAGAACGAGACCCCTGCACTGCCAGGTGCAGAGGAATCTGCTTCTCGAGCTCAGTGCGTTTCACATGCAATTGGTCTGCCAGCGCCGTGGACATAAAGTCTCCCAGGGAGCCAGAGTCTAAGAGAGCTCTTGCAGGCTGTCCTTCGATTTTTACCACTACTACTAGGGGTTTAGGGATTTTTCTCTCAAAGTCCCGCGTCGACGCCGCATTCCTCTGTAGCGCGGCGTACGTCCCAGACTTAACTTGGACGCCACACACGTTCAGGGTCTGATTTTGATCTTGATCGGGGTCATCCGTTTTGGGTTTTGTTCCTGCGTCTGGCTTCGACTGATCATGATCATGATCGTGACCGAGGTAATCTATTTTGGGATCTCCCGGGTCATCCGGTCCACCTCCAGTGTTCCCGCGGCTGTCCAGTCGTGAGTGCACCTGCTTCATCAGCCAGTTGTACACGTCGAACTTGTGGTTCTGTAGCCTCTCAACTCCCAGCCAACACTCGGAGGTGCCCTCTGTTGTTTTCACCATGAAGTGTATCCATTCTCCTCGTCGAACAGCCGTCAAGGGCTCTTCCCTAGGAGCGAAATCAATCTCTGCTCCATCACGAATTGCCGACAGAGACCCTTCCACGAGAGCTTCGCCCATGTTCCGTGTCCAACGCGTGCACAGCGCCGGTTCGTCCTGTCCACCATTCTTCCTGAGCTCGTTGTCATACCAGAGCGGCAGACAGAACTCCGGGTTAGCAAGGATGCAAGACGGAATTAGCAAGGGTTCTGTATCAGGTCGTGAGTCCACTACTACATGGTGCTCATCGTCTACTTGATAAACACAGAACCTATCTTTTGCTAGATTTTCTGGGTCATCCACGTCGTTGCCGTAGTACTCTCCATGCATCCATAGTACGTACGCCGCCCGGGCGCCTAACGCGTCTCCCATTGCTCCCCGACGCTGGCCTTGGATGTACGGGGTTTCACCCCTCTCCTTCAGCCATTCTCTGGCTATAGTCTTAATCAGAATACCGCTGGGCGTCTTTCCGGGCACAAGAGGATACGCCACAGTTTTCTCACCGATTCGCCGACGATCGACAACCTCGAAGCAGTCGCCTCTGTCGTAAATCAGAAGGTCGCGCTCTTCGCACCTATACATCATTACCGAGGTGTCTCTCGTCTTGCGTATTGCATATGGGAAGGGTTCGTCGTTTAATACCCCGAGTAAGTCGTTATATGACTCTGTTCTCTTCTGGTTGTAATGACCAGCCATATCCCATGTCGGATTCTGCAGGTCTGAGAACCCCACAGAAACAGTGAAGTCCCAGGAAGCATCGTAAACGCACATGCTGTCTGCTTCTCTGTACACTGTGAATCTACCCGGTCCCGTTGCCTGGTCCCGTGGCTCAACACCCGCTGCCTCCATGAGGTCCATCACTTGCAGTCTAAGTGGGTCACCTATACGGTTATTCCATCTTTCTTCCGCGCCTAGTATTTCTCCTATGTGGGCCAGAGGCTGGAATTCTGGGTTCAGTAACCACTCAATTGGTAATGGTATCCTTGCCCTCCATATCACCTCCTCTAAGCTAATTTTCGCCTCTATCAGGTACGGGTCCGTTTCTAGTTCCCGCCCCTCGAAGTCGAGCTCTACTATTGTTCCGTTAACCGTCAAGGCATGGCTTGCCAATAGTCGATTAAGCGCCGTGTCAATTGGTTTTCCCATTAGGCGCTTGCTCTTGAACTTCTGCAGGCGAGCCGCCTTCTCTGCAGCTTTCTTAGCCCTGCGGCCAATCCGTACCTGGTTTAATTCCACATTACCTAGTGACAGGTACTCCGTCGTTGCTGACAGGCTCCCCGGACCCTTAGGTATGTCAATCTGTGCTAGGCTCACTCCTGGTGCTTTATCTTTAAACTTTGACCTCATATTTAAGGTTTTCGGACACTGTCTTGAGACATGTCCCGTTTCTTTGCAAACGAAGCACTTGCCTGCTGCTAGGAGCTCGTTCTTTTCTTTTTGGGAAAGCTCGGCGCGGCGCTCGCGGCCAGGTTGTGCGATCGCCTTCTCGTCGCGCCGATCATTACGATCGCCACGTTGCCTGTTCGGTTCCCTCTCAGGAACTCTATCACGGGAGTTAAACTTTTGCGTTGACTTCTGCGGAGTGGGCCCCGAACTTTTAGAGTTCTGGTCCTTGCGATATCCTCTTTTGTTCTCCAGAAGATTCGCTTTCTCCGTTTTCTCGCAGCGTACTAGCATCTCCTTTAAGGATGATGTCTCCTTATTGTAGTCATTCTTTACAAGATCAGATTGTAGTTCCGGCCTTAAGCCATCGAAGAATCTTCGAGCCTGTTCGCTTCGGGAGATATCCCCAATAATGCTGAAAAGCTCTTTGAGTTCATAAGAGAATTCCTTGACTGGCTTTTCATTTTGAAAGGTACGGTTTAGTACTAATCTTTGTTGTGACTTGAAGTCAGCCGGAAAACAGTGATTAAATAGTTTCTTAAAGAACTTTTCTAATCTCCACTTATATGGGTTCACTGCCACTTCCTGGACATAGAAATCCCGTGCCCGACCTTTGAGAAATCTTGAAAGGACAAAAACCTTACGGTTTTTCTCAACTCGCCCTTCATCCACGTAGGCGGTGCCGTCCGTCATGAATTGATGAAAATCTTTCATAATAGGCGCCCCGTTGTACGTGGCAGGTGGTATTGGTTTCAAACTACACTTAAGTTTAGAAGACTTAGATTTTTTCTTGCCTAAGTCATCTTCCTCTGTCTCGCTGTCATCTGAGCTTGAGTCCGAGTTTGTTGAGCCATCTGGGGTGTCGCCGCCGGAGCTAGAAGAAAAATCCTTTTTGCTCGGGCCGCGAGACAGGCGCTTAAATGCCTTACCCAGGTAACTTTTCGGCGCTATTTGGCTCACTGGCTCTGATGCTTTGCGGTCAGATTTAATTCTTTTAGCCGGTGCCTGCAGCTCAGCTATTACAGGCTTTATTTCGCTGGTAGTTGCAATCTCCCTATACTTTAAGGTTTTTACAACCGCCTCGAGTTCCCGCAAGCGTTCCTTTGCGGCTTCAGCCTGGGCAGCAAGCTCGGCCCTGACGGAAGCAAGTTCTTCTGACAGAACTTTATTCCGATCACTCTCAGGGTCTTCTGCTTCTGGGCCTGATAAACTTAACTCCGAGGGGCTATTCAACCTTTCGTAGTTTAGCAGGGCGTCTTTCTGAGCCTCGAGGCCACCGTCTATCAATTCGATGTTGCCCCATTCTCGCGGGTCTATCCCTTTCCCCTTTTCGAGGTTGGATGGCCCTGCTGAGAGTGACTCTGAGTCAGAGTCTGATGCGGCTAATTCCATAGCCGACTTTCTCCTTGCAATTTTCTGTCGATCACTGATCGACATTGCATTCTCTGCGCGATTAATTACTTCGGGCAGTAACGTAGCAGGTAAAAATTTCCTTTCAATGGGAAAATTTATTTTACTAATTCTAGGGCTAGATTCAGGTATTTTATTACCTTTTCTATTCTTAGATCTGCTAACCGGGATCCATCCCGGGTCTGCCACTGGAGTAGCAAACTCGGGAGTCTCCTTCCAGAGTGCCTCTTGATTAGATTCAAGATCGTCTGGAGTCTCTTCCACGGTAGGCGTAGCCTTTCGTAGGTGCCTTGGCATCACCACTTCGCTGAAGGAACGCGCAAGTGGGGAGCTGTCGGCTTTCTCATCTTCATCCAGTGCCGTGAGTTCCGAATCACTGGTGCTGTGATCCGAGTTACTCGGCACTGATCCGGCATGCTGTGGAGCGATTACATCCGCCACGGCAGCCGGTACAGTCACGTTGCTTCGCAAAATGCGGGTAGACATGAAAGCAGAAGGATTATTTTTTGAAGAAAAAATTTGGAACGTACTTTGGGTTGCTAGTCTTGTCTAGGGGGTCTCGGTTGATCAGACCAAGGTGTATCCAACGACGAGCTTGAGGTTTTTTTGTTTTTTAGAGAACTTGTTGGAAGTTAAAAATATGTGACAATAGCGTGACTG
Source organism: Flammula alnicola (assembly GCA_015499995.1). Taxonomy (NCBI): domain Eukaryota; kingdom Fungi; phylum Basidiomycota; class Agaricomycetes; order Agaricales; family Strophariaceae; genus Flammula; species Flammula alnicola. The sequence continues at coordinate 53,796 of JADNRV010000194.1, read as the reverse complement.
ATGTTCTCAGTAGAGGTAGTGACACACGGAATAGCTTAGAGTCTCCGAGAGATAACTAGGGTAAAGTCTCTGTTCGAAGTAAGCTAGGTATTTTAGATAAATACATAGGGCTTTTATATGTTTTTAAAGTGGTCCGTGCTCTCTTGGATAGAACGTGAATATTGTAAGTGAAATATGAGCGGAAAGAGAGAAAACGGAACGGAAGTATATATGTGGTAAGCTAGATACGCTCGGTCCGTGTAGTGTGCGGTAGCCGACCGTCACAAAGGGCAACCAGCAATTTGTGGATTTGCTGATGCAATCATATCTACAATATGCAAACAAAGGACAGGTACAGCCAAAGAGCTCAGCATGCATAAAGCACAAAACTCACGCGTACTCACGGTTAACCTTGAGAGTACAGCAGTATTTTCAGGACGTTGGAATATCGAGAAATCCTGTAAAGTACATTAGCGCAAAACCTTGAACAAGAAGGAATATAGTGAACGTACCCTAGTGGTGAATAGTCTCCCGCCGTTTCCAGAAAAAACGTTCCGGATCTCTTAGTACTTTGGGGTGATGGTCCTACTGGTGGTGCCCAGTGACGTTGACAACGTTGGAAGAGCAAAGAATCAAATGAGAGGTATTGAAGAGGGATGTCATGTTCATCGACAACAACAACAGAGGGAACCCCCACAAACAGGATGGCACAAGGACGGGGACATTAAAACGGTAAAAAATTTCCTGTCTTCAAAGAACCATCTTATTGAATGACCCCCTCTCCTCTCGGGTTCTGGATGACCACGATTCATTAAAAACAGAAAATAATATTCCTTGGTATGTTCAAACCTTCCTGAGTCCTAATTCCCGAATCCTCGCAGAATACTTTACTGCTTGTCAAATCTCCCAACGACCCAAAAAAATAAATTCTCCTCTTCCTGACCCTCCACTACCCATGTTCTGGACTCTCTCCACGCACTTTGTTTCTGTCCTCCTTCGCCATCCACCTTCAGCTCCTTAACCCAGACGTCCGTGCATCTATCAATCCTACACCCATCAAACCCAAGAGACCACAATGGCGCCCAGAACCGCTGCCACCAGGCCACGTCCTCCCGCGGGCTTAGGACATGCTCATACATCAGGAACTGGCCACCGGACTTAAGGACGTCGCGCACGAGATTGGAGATGGTCCGCTGAGGCTCAGGGACTGTGCATAGTGCTAGGGCCGACACAAGCGTGTCCACGGACGGGAGAGTCGATGATTCAGACGTCGGGAGCGCGAGGGCGAGTGCAGAGATGATGGATTTGGTGTCCTCTGCACCGCACGCGAGGATGACCAGAGTGCCATCCGCTTCGTGGAATCCTGCTGCGTTTGCCTGGGCCCGGATTTGCGGATGCATAAGGGCATTGGGCTCGAGGGCTATATATCGCGAGACGCGGTCGGCGTCGAGGTATCGCACGGTATGTCCATGGCCTGTCATTTTCTTCAATAATTGTTTTTGGAGACGATATAAAGTAAATCCTCACCTGCACCAATATCGAGCACGACCCCGTACGCATGGGGTGTGATCAAGGCGCTTTTCGTGTCTTTCGCGTTTTCGTCCATGCCGTCTGCGTAAGTCGGCCAGAGATTAGCCATATATACACGAGACAGAGCACTAGGTCTAAATAAAAGCGTCGGGCTGGCCATGATGGCTCTGAGAGTCGGCATCAATGCTACTGTAAGTCCAAACCAGACACCTGTGGGGAAACTGAGCGCGTTGGACAATTTCATGGTCGATATTACAAGTCAAGAAACGAATGATGGTTGCGTGTGCCAATACATATGTCAATGTGGACCTATATACGCCTATTTTTAGACTACGCAAGATGACTCGAACCTTCCATCCTTTATCGGTGCACATTATGACCACACTGAACAGCGCGGACTTAATTCTATACAATAACCCACCGACAAAACGGACGGGGATATCCTATGGTAAAGGATTTAATAGGAGCAGCAACTGCACACTGCTGGGTCTAAGTGTGTATTACAGTGTTTGTATGGAATCATTTATGAAGGAAAAGATCAGAGCAAGGCGGTACTAATCACGTGAGGCATGTTCCGAAAAGTGGGAGAAAGTGGGTCATATGTGATAAGATAGACGGCCACTACTAATAGCAATGTGCATGTAGCATCGAGAGCAGTATTCTACCAAGTATCTACACGGAGTCAAAGACAATAGAATAAAAGGACCAAAAAATGGAGAAATATAAATATGGAAGCAACAAAACAGAACATTGAATAGATACGTAGGTTCCAAGATGAGTCGAGAAATAGGACGATGGTGATGTCGGGTACCAATGAGCATTTGAGCTTGAGACGTTAGCCTAGTCTATACGTTTAATAGGAGAGTGCAACAGGAGCATCCTGTAATGCAAAAAAAATCATCAATACTTCTCGAAGGCCGGAAGGGACAAAATACGGGCGCACCTGAACAAGAGGCTTGACGTCCGCAGGCGGGACGTTTAGCTGGTAGTCGGTAAAGCCTGGAGTGGTGGTCGCAGGATCAGCTACGGTAGCGCTCTTTTTTTCAGCCTCGGGCGAGTCAGTGGGAGCGACCGGGGCGCCAGCAGCTTTCGCAGGAACAACAGCTGCAAAGGATTTCTTTCTCCTGCCTGCTTGAGGCTTGCGTTTCTGGCCCTCGGGTTTCTTCTTCTGCACGCTCGCCTTGCCGCTCGTTATCTTCTCGCCCTCCGCCTTCTTCTCTATTCCGGTATCTGCTGCCGACACTTCCTTTGCGTTCCTGCCCTCCACCTCCTGCTTGCCCGCATCCTTCTCCTCTCCTCCCTTCTTCTCAGCGCTTTTAACTCCGGCAGATTTCGGCTGCTTTCCTGCTGCTTTCAGCGCTTTTATGTGAGCCTTCCACCGTTCAGACTCGAGGTGCCTCTGCTCGCGTGCCTTCTGCTCTGCCACCTCGATCACGGACTTGACTTTGGCGATCTGCTCAGGACTCGCCCACCAGCCACTCTTGGGAAGCGCCTCTTTCGAGTGCGAGTAGATACATTTGCTCGCTCCGAATTTGCACGAGTCAAGAAGGTGGTAGATGCACACATTTCGGCCGCTGGTTAGATAGATATCAGTAGACCATCTTAAAGCGAACAGAGAATGGACATACAGCTCATCACGAACGCTCTTTTCGTCAGGCGCGTGCGAAAATAGACAGGCAGTGCCCCTCGCACAGCCTTCGTGGTTATAGAACCGGCATTGCACGCCGTTCCCGACGTGGTTACAGTCACTCGAGTCCGACACGGAGGCGATCTCGAGCGCGTCCTGCTCATAGTGTGGGAACCCAAAGTCAACATCTTTCACCAGCTCCTCGATAGGATTCGGCCCAAGCTCGTGCGTGCCGAGTTGCCCGCTTGTTGCGATGAAGTGCGACACTTCTGTAAGAGCCGCACGCGCTCGCAAGTGGGACGGGTCGTGTTCAAGCACAGTTTCAAAGTCGAGTCGGGCCGGTTTGAGGAGGCGCTGTTCCATCCGTGCCACTCCTCGCACATATCGCGCCTCCGAGTTTTTGGGATCCAGTGTCAGTGCTCGCGTGGCTGCGTGTGCCGCCTCTTCGTACCTGCAAACAAGTCAACGTTGTTGAACACACAAAAAGAAAAGACTGAAATGCACCATTGGAGCTTGCGGTAGGCGCCAGCCAGGCTGATGAAATAGGCAGGATTGGACCCCCACAGTTGAATAGCCTCCAGATAATGTGGGTACGCGGCCTTGTATTTGTTGGCTTCGAAGAGTATGTCTCCCTATGGCATACCATGAAACAAATTTCAACATAAATACACTTGGAGACATACCGTCCGCTTATGTCCCTCGGCTTTTTCGCGAATTGCAGATTTTCTTGCAGCGCGTTTCAGAGCGCGAGCCGCAATGAGCTCCTCCGTGGTCTTCGGTTGCGAGAGGACGACATTCACAGATGCAGCCGGTGTCGTCGCAAGAGATTCGTCTACCCCAGATCCGCCAGCCTCTTTCACTTCTGACGAGGCAGTGGCCCCACTGGAGGGTTCTGCTTCGTCAACGACGACGGGTATGGTGATAGGGTTGGTTTCCCCTGAAAGAATAGTCCTTCCTTCCTCCGACTTAGACACTGTAGCTTCGGTTTGAGCCATGCAAGGTATCTAGAATATGGGCTAAGATAATAGTGATGTGAGGTGGTGGCCGTTGTCAAAAGAACTGACAAAGACGCCGAACGAAACTAACGAAACTGTCCGACACGTGACTTCATCTGAACAGCCCATCATCGGAATCCTTAAAGTTGATGGATGCCATGGTCGAGAGTGAAAAAAATTGATGAATGGAAGGGAATCTCATCAAGTTTCACAGTTGGATCACATATCAGAGTTTGGAAATAATTTTAGATCACTCGTTGACAGCGGTGGCACAGCCTGGAAGCAACTTCTTGCAAGTTGCAACTTCAGTAAGACAAAACGACCAGGGAATCTCGAGGACATGCGCAGTACCATACTTAAAGCTTAAAGAACCGGCCTCGGAAAATTAGTGTGGTTTCTTCACCTAATATTGAAATATGAAAATTGTATAAACGTCGTATAGCGTTGTTCCAAACCTCTTGTCGGAGTGGCTTGCTTTTGAAAGGTGGCTTCAGACAAGAAGTCGTGTCTGGAAATTGGGTGGAGGTTGAAGCTATATCGAAGTGATCGGTTTTCTCGCTCAAGGAAGTGAGTAGTTTAGAAATGGCGACAATGTTGATCCCGCCTTTAAGGAACGCCGTGGCTATGAATATTGAGAATTGAAGCAAGATACTGGTGAAACTGATTCAAAGACGATGAACCACAGCAGACAGTTAGAACGATGGGTCTCTCGTGGAGTGAAATAGGGCGTTGATGAAGGTGTCAGAAAGACCATAAGATACGGGGAATGAGTCTGACGGAACGCTCGAGATGCGCAGATCATTACGACTCTTTTACGTAAGTAAAAGGGAGTTCTTTTAATCTACAGCTACCCGCAAAAAAACAGGTTTGCAGCGACCTTGTTGGCCCCTTATCTTCGATGGCATCAGATTTGTAAGCATTGCCATGCTGTTCATCCCTTATCTTTGATGGCATCAGATTTGTAAGCTCTAGCCGCATGTTCATGATTTAAAAATAGCTGTACCGCAGCCAGCTTTCAACCTTCTGTGCGGTGCAGATTGGCCTCTATTAAGTTACATATTTGTATTCTCCTCGTTTTTCTGAATGGAATGGTACTGCTTTTATATGCAAGCAAGGGGAAAGGATGGATGCATGGTTATTGAGCAATTGGATGACACAGTTATTTTTAGTTCCGGCTGTGATGGCCGCCAAGGCATAGAATTAGTGTTTATGTAAGCACTTCAGAATTAGTGTTTATATAAGCATGGCGCAGATGAAGCTAACAAATCTTCGCATTCAAAATTCAGTTTTCTCGTTTTGCATCTCAATATCAATAGCTTTCATCTATCTTTACAACTCTATTTACTGGTCCCAGGATTTCAGTGTATACTAGAGTATGTATGTACGTACGTGAAGTTTCACAGATCGTGATTGTTCAGACATGCTGCATGTGTTCTCGCCACTCTTTACCTATTTTTTTTGGGCAAAAATTCACAGCTCTTTTCTTGTCACCTTCCTGTGGACTACGCCAATTTCGCATTCATGGCAATGTCAGAAACCTTGGAAGTACGCTTTTTGAAGATTCAATGAGAGTCATCTTGCTGGTCGATTAAATTTCTTCAGGCCAATTTAAATAAACTCCTCTGCGCATTTGCTAATCGCATTGGCCTACAGTAAGGAATGAAAAAATACAATGAAAGAAGATTGGATTATGTCTCAAATAGCGTGTAAGTAGGTTTTCTCCTTATTTCTTATTATGAGAGACACAACTGATCCTCGTTGTTGATATTCAGGTAAACGAGGGAAAGGACAATGTCGATTCCTCAAGGACGAAAACGAAAGGCTGCACGGAGATGTCAATGACCTAGAGGCTGATTGTAAGTCGTGCCAGTTTCCATTTATACCTGGGAAGAATCGCTGAATATTTGCTGCCTTTAAGGTGATCAGCTCGACGCGCAAATGAGAGGTTTACGGTCGAAGCTTGAGGCAAAAAGCAAGGAACTCGCTGTGAAGGACAAGGAGCTTACGCACCCGGAGGCATGTCCCTACATTCTACATTGTTGAGGCCTCGCTAGGAGAAGAAGGTTGAGGAAACCAATTTTCCATGAATACACAACCACAAGCACCTCCTTCCGTTACGCCTTAGCGTGACCAAGCCACGACCCTCGTTCACTCAACTAATGGCCAAGAAACCAGCAACCAATTTCCCTATCCTCCCAGCATTGCCTGCTGGTGTGTCCACTACTTCGTCGCCGACAATGTCGACTTCCTCGTCTGTTACTCTGGCAGAACCCCCCTTCCAGCTCGAACCCATCTTAGAGACTCCTGAAATCACGATCCCTTCTCGTCCTCCAACCTGTACTGACATTAATGGTACAGCGACGATATGGCACTCTTCACTGCGCTCGATGGAGTAAATCCTATCCGATCTCGCCCGACTATGTAGGATTAGTGTTTATGTAAGCACTTCGGAATTAGTGTTTATATAAGCATTTTAGATGCAGTGTTTATGTAAGCATTATAGAAGTCGTGATTATATACACACTTCAGATGTAGTGTTTACATAATCACTCCCGCTCCAAATATCTGAGTTTCGGTTAGCTGCTAAATTTGGCGTGACACTGTGGTTTTGGCACCGAGTCCAGAAATTTTTGGACCTTAAATTTCCTTATTTGGGCCCATTTTTACTGGGTGATTTCCGACAAAGGTCTTGGGACATGGGACAAGTGTGATGTTTCAGACAAATCCAATGGGCAGTTGATGTCCAAATGAAATGAAATATGACCAATTTGTATTCTGACTATCTACTGGGTAATGTTCATCTTGGCCAGTCTTCTCTGAGTCTCCTCCACAGCTTCCTCATCTGTATATAATGGTTTGCGCTTACTGGTGACTATCTGAGTTGGAGCAGGGGTAAACCGGCTTCGCATTTGCAGGATGGCGGCTTTCTTTTTAAAAAAGTAAATGGTTAGTGTCTATCAAAATGAGCCAATCTCTCACTTACATCTCGGGCTTCCTGGTTTAAGAGAAGTACTCCACGTAGCTGTGGTACCATCTTGTACCGCTTGTCCTTGCACGGAAATACCGCAAACGTCACTGACAGTTCTACAATGTCACCGATGCGGATTGTGGCTGGGCTGATATATGTATATCTGAGTGGGCGTTAGTTTCAGTTGTATGCAAATAGATGTTGCCACCTACTTCACGGCCTCGTCCCGCCCAATACATCGAGATTGGTATTCAACCATGTTCTCCGGCCCGTGGTAGTATCCATCGCTGATCATACTGTTCAGTGTTCCGTCTGGATCAACCATTGGGTTGAAGGGAACCGCATCGGCTCCGTCATTGTTGTTGGTGATCCTAGAGAAGTATCTGGCATGCGAGTCTATTGAGCTGAAGTTTTCATATGTTCCGCACTGCCACCCATCGAGGGAATCAACGGGGAAGTTGTTGGCGTATAGGATATAGAGTTCCTCAATACCTCGGCGGCTACTCTCAAAGAAGTCGCACCCTAGGCCTGTGACAGTGACAGCTTGCCTTATGTATGGCCGCTGCCTGGCCATTGCTGCAGTAGTGCTGTGTTCCGTTCACTCGTTAGTTCAATACATCTGCGTCACAATCTGTACTCACATAGGTTTCGACACAGGCGGTAGCATTTTTCCACATACTATGCCGTGCAGTTTGAACACGATCTCTTCCATGTTCCCTTCTGCTGGGTTGTATTCTGTTAGGCGCCATGCCTGTGGGCCAGCTGTCTCCGTTACATTGATATCTGTTATCTGTCAGGCGCCATAGCTGTCAGTTTGTGGCTGAAACAATAAATATAACGCACATTCAAGTTGCTCAATATAGAGTTTGGATTTATTCCTGTGAGGAGGCCACTTCTCTCCTTTGCTATTGCGTCGAGTGATGCCTCTGAGTGAGTGTAAATCTGTGTTGCATTCCATTTGAAGACGACATGCTTACTGGCAGATTTTGTGTCGTAGTACTGGTCCATCTGGATTCTTGCCTTTTTGTCAGGACACTGGTTTGTTTAGTATATGTAGGAGTGTAGGGACGGGTCATTACAAGCCTCTATTGGTTCTCTGTCAAGGGTGTGGCGTGCCCCCCTCCAGTCCTCTCCTTTTTTTCGGACCTGTTTTACCCCTGACTACGCGCTATCTTTCGTCTCTGACCAACATCATTATGTTTTTTGTGTGTGCATCGGACACCTTTTGCCATGGACCGTGTGCCATCCTTTGTCTCCGGCCAATCCATGCATTTGATTTAGTCACCTGATTTTCATGTGTTTTGTCTCTTCTCCTTGCTTCATCGTTGGATTTGTGTTCCCCTGGCCCCGGTACCCTTTTCCCCGACAGTAGGCCAACCCTGCACCTCTCTTTAGTTAGAACACTCCACTTTTCCATCAGTGATTCCTGATTTCAACTGCAATGAGTCCGATATCAGACAAGGAAGCCGCTTATATTCTTTGCCATTGCGTCCAGCGTTCCTCTTGAGTAAGCATAAACCTGTAATATGTTACATTTGGAGATATGCCTCTTCTTGTGGGCACTGGTTTGTTTGGTATATGTAGGAGTGTAGGGGGGAGGGGGCGTTACAAGCCTCCATTGATTCTCTGTCAAGGGTGTGGCATGCCCCCCTCCAGTCCTCTCCAGTTTGTCGGACCTGTTTTACCGCTGACTACGCGCTATCTTTCGTCTCTGACCGATATCATTATGTTTTTTGTGCGCGCATCGGACACCTTTGCCAGATACCGGTGTCGTCCTTTATCTCTGGCCAATCCCTGCGTTTGATTTAGTTGTCTGATTTTCATGTGTTTTGTCTCTTCTGCCGAGCTTGGTCATTAAATTTCTTTTTCCTTGGCGACAGTGCCCTTTGCCCTAACAGTGGGCCAATGCTGTGCGTTGCTTTAGTTAAAACACTCGGCTCTTCCATCAGTGACTCCTGATTTCCATCATTATAAATCCGATGTCGGTGTGCCTGTTTGGATTGCCGGAGAAATCACTTGTTTTTCCTATTGATGAGCCGGTCGGCAGGTTTGTCTTGTGAAGAATATAAAGGGGTACAATTTCTCCTCTAACTTTAGCGCCTGTCTTGTCATGCCTCCCCGGTCTACTGCACCAAAGAGAAAGCAAAGCGCTTCTCCGAAGAAGTCTACCAGGGTCGTCAAATCTGCCCCCATAGCTGGTTCAGATGATGACAAAGTGTATGTTTCTTTATTATCACCTTGACCTTTTTTCTGACCTTTTCTATGTGTTGCAAAGCGCGACTCCGAAGAAGTCCACCAGGGTCGTCAAATCTGCCCCCGCCATAGCTGGTTCGGACGACGAGGAAGTGTATGCGTCTTTATTATCTCCTCCACCTTCTTACCGACCTTTTCTATGCTCTATAGTAAGCAGCCTGTACAGAAAAAATCCCAAAAATCGACTCCGTCAAAGGCCAGGCCCGCTGTGTGAGCATGATTATTTTCGCTTCTTTGTTTTTATCCGCCTTTACTAATCCTAATCTATTCTTTAGTTCGAAGACTCGGGCTGTCACTATTACCAATAAGAAGCTGCGACCTAAGTGAGTACGTTTTTAATCACTCTGATAGGTATTATTTTCTTATCCTACATTCCAAGGTCACCCGAGTGCGTTATATTTCACCTCGTTCTCTATGCTCCCTAACCATTACTGCTTTAGAGTAATAGATATCCCTGATTCTGAAGAGGATGACGAGGAGGAAGAGTACCAGGATGACGAGGAAGAGGAAGACCTGGATGACGAGGGAGAGCTGAACAGCGAGGAAGAGCTGGGTGATGAGGTTGACTTGTATGAAGAGGACAGCGAGCATGATATGGAAGCCGAGTACGTCTACTTAGCGTCTTTTACTGCAGATTCTCTAACACTCTTTGTATCGTCCAGTGCCACACTTGTTGGCGGTGATACGTGCGTGATTTTTTCTTGCTTTCATGCTTGGTACTGTTGACTCATTTTGCCTTCAGCCTCTACCCAGAACCCTCTGTTCCCGCGAGAGTCAAGACAACCAAGCGGCCAGCTCCTGTTACTCCACCCTTGGCGACAAGGAACAGGAAAAACTTCAGCAAGCATGATGAATCTCCGTGAGTTCATTCATATTGTATTTTGGTTTGTATTAATGCTGGGACCAGAACCAAGAAGAAGAAGGTCGCCCCTCCTTCCCCACCTGATGATGAGCGCATATCTGTGCCTTCTCCAAAGACTCCTACTAAAAAAAGGGGTACCAAGGAAAAGGGGGGAAAGGAGCGCGTTGGCACCGGTGCTCCTTTGTCATCGCCCTTTGTTCAGTGAGTCTGTTTTATATCTGTTTCAGCTACAATTTTATCTGATCTGGATGCAGTACACCAAGCCAGGTTCTCGATGCACTTGATGCACTTGAAGTCAGTGATTCCAAGCAGAGTGCGGCTGCTTATTTGGAAGATACAGACATAACAACCGTCAGGTATTTGATGCGTCTTCCGTGTATCTTGCTATCTTATAAACTTGACGTGTGTTTCTAGTTCCTTGCCTGACAGTTGTTACGTGTCCCACCACCTCCATCAGGATCCGGAATACAAGAAGAAGGGCTATTACGACGACCTCCCAAACTTGAAGTAAGTACCTTTGTGCAATGCTTCTTTTTTGACGGTTAATTTTGTGCCACCGGTAGACATGCTGTATGTGAGCCTATCAAGGATTCTCCTGCACGAGGACTGGTCGTTCCCAGCAAGTGGCTTTATTTTGCGGATAAGAAGGATATGACGTGCGTATTTCTTTAATAGAACTTGGTGCATTCTAAAAACATTTATTTCAGGCATGTTGTTGCCACTACGGTTCGCTTTGTGCGTGATGGGAGGTACATCAATCCTTCTCGTGTAGATCCCACTACAATCAGCGTGAGATCGATGCCATCATCTGGCGGGTTCCGCCACGAGCTTTGTCTCGGAGGAAAGAACCTTCGAGATACAGCTATCTGTGTCACGCCAGTTATGGTGATGGATTCCTTTGTCGCCCAAGTCAACTCTCTTCTCAATTTCTCTGGCCATTATATTACCGGTATTTTTCACACCGAAGAGTGGCAAAGATTTGCAGGTGTTGTAGGCATGATTACCCACCATTCCAGGCTTTATGCGCACATTTGGTCAGATGCCATTACATTTGGGACTCTGGGTGGTCAGTATTTTTCTTTACTTGTATCCTATAGCTGCTCACTTCTTTATTTCACAGCTTCTTTCAGTGAACGTTCCGGCACTTCTGGTGCTGGTTCCAGCCACATGCCGGCGTCTATGCCTGTAGGCATGTTCAACACGGCAGCCAGTCCCTCCAAGAAGCCCGCAGCATCTGGCCAGTCTGCGGCATCTATACGACCTCTTGAATACATGGCAAAGAGTAAGTGGTCTGCGCAGTTTTTTTGCTCTTATTTTGGCTAACTTTGGTTTTAAGTCCCTGTGTATGACGGTAGAACGGGTAGGTTAGATTATACGGCCAAAGGTTTTGACAACCTCAAGACTACCTATCCTCTTTATGAGAGCGAGATTCCTCGTGGTTCCCTGGCAGTGGTTGGTTACATTACTCAGGTACACAAGATTGGGGATCAGCACCGTGTTTTAACATATGCACAGTGGATCTTGGTGCTGGCCTAGCCTTAGGCTGCTGGCATTTTTTGTTCGGACAAGCTGTAGCCAATTGGCTTCCACAATATGAATCCTTCTTTTTTCTTCTCGATATGAGTGATTCTAAGTTTGAACTTGTTGGTTAATCTGGAATTTCCTTGAATTCAATAGTAGGTCGCTTAGTATTTCTTACAAAGTCCAAGTACCTTATTTGGCCCTTTTGAATGTCGTTGAGGGTCTATTTGAGGCTTTGTATTCAATGGTGCAAAACCATACATTTGATACATTGCATAAATAAGTAACTCTAGGCAAGGCCTCCATCTGCAAGCTTGGAAAGAAACCATTGCCACCATTGATGTTAAGTTATATCTACTGATGTATTATGACCTACTCTCTAATTTGAATACCTATACCCCTAGACATGGGGGTTTGAACTAGGCAGCAGCGCAGATACTCCCATGGGTACCGCTGAGGCCTCCCGTACCCCTACCCATGAGGATATATACCCCTCAAGCTACGGGTTTGTGGTAATGGGGTATCACGAGTTACCACAGGTATGGGTATCTCACACGGGATATAGGTAGAATGAAAGTATTACACTAACTAGACTACATAAGGGTGCCAGCGATGATGTCGACGACGCCCCTCACATTCTGAGCGATGGCAGGTAAGGAATAACCACCGCCCTTCGCCGCTCGATGAGCCCTAGGGCAGTCGTTTCCTTGTCACTCTGCCTACTGAAACCCATTCCACTGGCACCCAATCCCCGGTTCGTTACCTCTGTCTCGCTATTGCACTGTGCAAGGGAGATGGAGAATCGGTGGCCGCGTCGAATGTCCAAAACTATCCGCCTCCATCTCGCTCTTGCATGCAAGGGAGGTGGTGAGGTGGTAGCAGCATCGAAGTCACGAAGACGGTAGATATCGCGATCGGCGATCAGCCGGCGTCATTTTGTGGCGTCAATGGAGGGTGGAGTGGCGGCGCGCTGTCGCTTGTGCGTGCCGCCTGGGCATTGCTGGCAGATACGGAAGGGCGGTGAGTGGTTGGCAGTCGCCAGAACAAGCTCGAACATCGTCTGGTGTGAAGACAACGTTCAAAGTTAGAAGAGATGGCGAATGATTCACCATCTCCTCGTATGCTGTAGGTGGGAGGGTGAGTGGTGGGCTGTATCGAGAGAAAAAGCGCGAAACGAATCGTATACAGTATCCCCCGCCTTGCTTCCAGATCGCGGCGCCTTCGTTCGGGCGTTGCAGGCGTGCCTAATTGCGGGTGGTGGTTGACAACAAAGATCAGCGACCCCCGGCATCGTTGATGGCTCCTCCGGCGTTTTCCGAATCGACCAGATTGGGCAATGGCGAGCGACGCAAAAAAGGCGGTGCGGGATGTGTCGATCTATCTGTGGTGTGCCGATAATCCTTCCGATGAGTCGAGGCTCAGGGTTTGTGTTGTTGTTCTATCTAAGATGTGTGTGTCGTGTTCTGTACATCCTCGTCGAGGCGAGACGAAGAATAGATATGTATTTTTGGCTACAAGTCAGTTCGTGCTTATGTCAGCACTTCGAACGAAGTGATGAATAAGCAATACGGCGTCACGCGTTGTTTGGCTGTAGATTGTTTGGCATCGGCTTCAACTTCGCTTAAGCGCCCATTGCATTCTGCAACCTCTACGCCGCGGCGAGGGATCTCTAACCGGCGTATGTTGATGAAACAATTCAACTACTGATTTTTGTGATTTCAATTTCGCTGCGAGGTATCTCTAAGCGAAATAGTACGTACGTCAACATCACGTGAAGAAACATTCGACCGATGCTCCTCCGTCCGCGTATGTGTAACGTGTTCAAGTATATGCTTTGTAACTGAATCGATAACGAACGGATAAATTACGTTCAAACTTGAAACAGCCGACGTGGAGGTGGGATTTAGTTTCTCAGAGCTGTTTCGCTCGTCTTTATAGGGTCTCAGCTAGCGAATTCTCAGGGCCTTCGCAAGACTTCGACTTTTCGATCGCATATATAAACTCCATATGTCTCGTTATCGCTACACTTTTGGTGATTAATTTGAGGTCATATATGTGGATTATTGAAACGAATGTCTTGTTTCTAAGGCGTGGAAAGGAGGGCCCCAACTACTCCTATTTCTTCTCTAGTCGAAATCGCGACGAGTCTACGTCGAATCGCATATATTCGAATCGCATATATTGACGTCCAGTTGCAGTTTTAAAAAATAACGGCTTATCTGCTTCATAGGCAGAACCTCGCGCTGGCTGCAATATCGTGACTTTACGACCTCATCAGATACAGTCCGACTCATGTTAAAGTACGTATTTTCCAAGCTCCGTAACGATGCTCAAACCTATGTTTCAACTTATTGATAGACCCCGATCATATCCGCGTTCTTGAAGCCTGGCTCAGGCTTCGAGATTGCGGATGTAGATCCAACTATAAAAGTGCTCGATCCTCAGGAATCCCGCTCGATCTTGCGCCGACTTCCCTCTCGAATTCGCGCATCTCGCATTGCTTCAATCTTCACATTGCAACATGAATTGCATCGGACCCAACGACAGGAAGGTCATCTTCCCTTCCACTCGCCTCGATTGTCTGCCCGATATCTACATTATGGTCAACCATCCCAAGCACAGCGGTCATGGCCGCGCATACTATTTCGTCCTCGACGGATCTCCCACTGGTCTTTCCAGAATCCTTAAATTGGAAGAAAATGTCCTTCGGGTGCCCAACGGTAGCGAGGAGGAAGCTATTGCCAAAGGTGAATACTTTTATTGTCTATGACCTTTGTACTTTCGTTTATCTAGCCCTCTACAGGAAATCTTAAGCTCGAAGATGGTGATATTATCTTCGCCAGGCTTGCCTCCTCACCTCAGACTGGCGAAAAGGACGTGGCTGTGGTATGGGTTAACGGACGGTGCGTATATTCGTTGAATGCCGCCAGTACGTCGTAATTTACGGTCTCCCCACAGCGATCTCTTTTCGGATGCATTGCGCACCGACACCGTTGCTGCTCGCGATGCCGTTCTCAGGCCCAGGGAACTTAGGTCGCGCGCTGAGCCCAGCTACACAGGCGACGGTGTCCGTATCGGCGGCACCGCTTGGGAGCGTACCAATCCCACCAAAGTTAGGGGCGGAAGGTGCTACGCCTTTGGGATGTCGTTCCAGTCTCAGAAGTCTCTCTGCTCTCCCTGCGCTGATGGTAAAGTTAAGGATAATGACGAAGCGACTCTGAAGATGAGGGCGGAGCTCGTTAGGGTGCGTGTATTTTCGCGCGATTCCCTTGGTTTTATGCCTGATAGCTTTTAATGCAGGTTACAACTGCGATGGCCATGCGTGCAATTCGAACTGGCCCGGAAGAGATAATGGAGCACCTCGATATCAACGCCGAACTCTTAAATATCCCTAGTGTCGGTGTCAATGGGAACAGCGCGTTCGCTGCCACCCAGCTTAATCTTGCGCCTACTCGACCATCGACGTCCGGTATTATTGCTCTCGTTTCATACCTATATTGATCTTCGTTTTAACTTGCCGGTATTCAGTTGAAACGCTCCAAGATTCTATGGGCAGCGCCGGCGAAGAGCATATCGATTCCGACGATAGTCCTGGTCATTATTCGCATATGGCCGCTGTCTCCGACCTCCTGGAAGGGTTCGATCCCAGCCGATTCTTCGTGCTCTATCCGGGTGTGTTTGTCACGCTGGATTCCTTCGCTTCTGTCTGTTTCTCGGGTCTTCGCCGCCATGGTTCCTCCCCTCCCATCGCGCCTGCGGCAGCCGCCGCCGACGAACTCAGTTGGGCAACCAGGGTTACCTTGATTTCGTACCCTCCCAAGGGAATGACGGGAGATTTCCAGAAAAGGCCGTTGGGTGCGTTGGGATTGGGGAATGTTTTATACGCTACTCCTGAGATGATTACACCTGAGTATGTAATTGTCTACTTCTGCGTGTACATACGTGTAGCTTACTTTAGCCAATGAGTAGGCGAAAACGGCTCTCTTGCAATCCTTCGACTTTCGCGGAAGATGGAAGGGTGATCATACCGCGCTTGTCTTTGGTCGCTTTTCTTGCCAAGTCGTTCTTGACTGTTGTGCTGTGTATCCTGGCCCAACTGGATCCCCTCATTGGTGCTCGAGTTGACAGCGACGCTTTCCTGGGCTCCTTTTCCTTTGCCAATGAGGATGGGCATCGTCAGCGAGTAGGCCCCTGGAGGCTGGGTCCCGGTTGGCGCTCTCCCAACGCATCCAACGAAACGGAGAACATTTTGCTTGATTCTGACCTTGTTAGCCAACAGACCCTCGTTGACAGCCAGTACGCAAAGTGGTGGAGATATTATAGATTCTACTCTGCTCATATTCCTTTCGCCATATGCTCTGGATCAGTTCCTGCTATAGAAGAAGATGATCTGGATGACGGTGAAGATGAAGTCGACCCACCTTCCCCGTCTCGTCCCCAGAAAATCGCTCGCAATGCAGGTAAGTATCGTTATATGTAAGCATGTTGTTGTTCTCCTCTCACATGCGCTCTTATACAGGTCCCTCGAGGACGGGATTGCCTCTATCCAACAACCAAACCGGCAGCAGCGTCGAGCTTGAATTCACCCCGAGAAAGCGGAACAAAGGAAAAAACAAGGCAAACTCTCAGCCGGGTGACTCTTATAATTACCTGATGCAGATTGCACTCGCTAACTTTGGTCGGAAGGTCCATCCGCGCCTAACAAGAAATACAAGAAGTCCCCTCTGATAGACTCGGACGATAGCGAACCTAGGGAAGACGACTCGGGTGAGAACGCATGCTGGTTTCACGGGTACCGCTTATTCATTTGATATTTTTCACAGACGTTCTATATCTTGCGTGGTCCGGCAGTGGATACGACAAGCTTGTCGCTTCATTTGGAAGACACAATGCCGCTACGTCTTCGTCATCTCGCAACACCCGCTCTCATAAGAGAATTGATTTGGTCGAGGGCACGAAGGATTGTCCCATGATCATTGTCGACGACGATGACGAGACGGCGGACATATATGCTCCTGTGGACGGCGAGACACCTGCGCACCGAGCTGGTGGGTAGAAATCATAATACTTTGTTGTTATACCCTTTGTAATATTTATGAGAACAGCGAGCGAGCGTGCAAATTCGCTTCTGTTGAGAAAGCAACGTTCTTGCATCATGCTCACAGCTTATACTTCTTGGCTATGGCTCCACGTCTTCATCCTAAAACATATTCACGGCATCCTAAACGGAACCGACGCCATATCCGTAGCTTGGCTATCGACTTTGATCGACTATGTGGTATACTTGCTAGAGTCCGGCGCCGTTCGAGCGACATTCAGTGCGCAGTTGTGCGGCCTCGACCTGCCTGATACTCAATGTGTTATTGATTTGCGGACGGACAACATTCCAGACGTGCTCGAAGAGTATGATAAACTCGTCGCCGACACGGTCGTGGAGGTGCTGGGAAACTGGCTCGCATATCCTTCAAGCGAACACGTCCAGTACCAGGCTTACTTTGTCCACGTTTTGTTGCGAGATATCGGGCACGATATCCTCACGCTCGATGCAGTGTGGAAGATATATCAAACGATCAACAGGCGCTCCTTTTTGGATTTAGGACCGCTTACGTTTGATGCTACCGCAAGGCCCGTCCGTCCCGACCATCCCATTTTCAATTCTCAGTCTGTCGAGAGGAAGACCATTGGCGATATTGCTGCGGTCGTCGATCGATTCGTCAATGGGCAGTTGATGAATCGAACGGATATTCTCTCCAATAACGCGTTACTGGTGGACGTGGCTCCTCCACAACTGACGGGCGCCATGAACCGGCGTCTGTCATTGTTGAGGCAATTCGTGTCCGACAGCTACCTGGTGGTCTTCAAGGATATTCATATACCTAACGATCGACTCTACCAAGCGTTGCGTGCAAGACCGGACTACTATATCCCGTTCAGAGAGCATGCACCTACAAGGGATCACATGCGCGATCCTGATGGCCCTTTCAGGCCTTCTCACTTGCGGACTACGGAAGGCGTATTCAGCGCTATAGTAGGAAGAGCCATCACCTTTGGCACCGGGTTTTCGACAATGGGAAGGACGCTGTTTACCTCTGCGATGGATTTTCACGCTGCTTGCAATGAGATGGGCGATCAAGACGATAGATTCTTTTGTGATCCCGCGGCTTATGGACGGCACAATCACAAGAAGACCACCGACTTGGCCGACATATACTGGTCTCAATTGCAGCAATACCAGTGGCCCGGTTTGTCCAGCGACGGTCAGATTCCCTTTATGGAATGCTTCAGATTCTTCAAGCCTCCCTGCGGACCGGCACGCTTCCCCGAACTGGGAAACCTTGCCGCTTATCTCCTTACCGCAGACTATGTTTACGCCAAGGCAGTTTGTCCTCCGACCAAGGATGAAATGGGCCACATGGTGCAGCTTCTCAACAAAGGGGCGACAAAAGCTCTTGAATTTGTGGGTTTCATTCCCGTGCGACGAACAAACCCGAGCGGCTCCAAGGTGAAACCAAGCGTTCGGTCCTGCGTCGACGGTTTCCACAGGGCTGATATTGAGATCGCCAGCTGCATAGACGAGTCAGAGCATGCTACTGTCGGTGTGGACTATATCATGGCGGAAAATATGCTCTGCAAGTTCACGCGCGCTATATCCGATAGGCTTATTTCTGTTTGATATTAGTATCTTACTGGCGTTCATAGTATGATGATGTCGAGGGCGGGCGTATTTTGTCTTAATATTCACGACTCCGTCGAAAGATGATCGATCCCTTAGTCAGCACTACTAGAAAAGTGCTGGCTAAGGGATTAAAATAGTGTCAAAAAAATCATCTTGGGCTCGCTTGAAATACAAAAGTGTGGGCAGCCGCTGGCCTCTATTCGTCCTCGTCCGCCACCACCTCCTCATCCTCCTCTCCGCCGTCTGAAGTCCGGATGTCACGTTTGTCTGGTCAGAATAATTAATGCTACGATCGATGTGAAAAGCAACGGGCCTACCTGCGGGCTCCCGTTTGACGGTCATACTTGCGTAGTCGATTTTCATGTGCGCCATGTAAAGTCGATCCCGTTCCGATATGCCCACTTCTTTGAGGTCGACGCCTAGTGTACGTCGAGTCAGTAACGGGAACATTTTGACTAAGATGTAGCCTTCACCGCAATGTTTCCGGGGTGGATCCATCTTGTGGATCGAGAAGACTTCGTCAAGGTCAACGTCGAGAGACATCGACTCGTCTGAACTGTCGTACTCGTCGCTCGTAAAAACCTCCACGATTGCATGATCTATGCCGACCTGCAAGTAGTGGTCGTCAGGGAAAATGCCCTGGAGTTGCCTTCCGATAGCCTCCAAAGTACAATTCGGAGCACCTTCGATGCTTTGCCTTTCCGCCAATTGCTTGTATAGCATCAAACTGACGCACAATCGGTTCATGCCAGTCGTGAATACCGTATGCATGTTCTCAAAGATTTCCCCCGACAGCCTTAACTCGTAATTGCAGGCGACCCACTCCAAGAGATCCAGTGCGAGGCCTCGCGCACGCATGCAAGCTAAGCGATTCAAGAGGGACATGGCGTTGTAGTCGTGGAGTATATGTCGTTGTTCTTGCTTCGGCGTCAAAGCTGAACCCGGGTCCTGTCCCGGATAGCTACACCTGTATGTGCCAGTATCATGTATGATACCTGGGCTGCCTGCCAATAAGGAGTGTACATCCACAAGGCTAACAACCCCCTTGGGCAGTTGCCCAACACTATGCAACGTAATGTCTACAGGCTGCCGGGGTGCCAGAGATGGCTTTGGTGCTTGTTGTTGGGGCGGGTGATGGTAAACAGGTGTCAACATTGCAGGAAATGATGTCTGCGGCTGTATTTTGGGTGCTGTTCGTTGTTGGGGGCGCTTTTGGGCGCGGGAAAAAATTCAATGGGGTCTATAAATATATCCCAACATAATGCAGGTGTTTGCCCGCCTCTAGGGGGGCGGGAATGGGTGGATTGAGGCGGGTAGATTTGGATGACGTCCCGTTTAGGGCGGGGCTGATGGTAAATACCTGTCAACAATGCAGCAAATGATGCTCGGTGTTGTATTTTGGCTCGCGCTCATCATGTGGGGCGGTTTTGACTGCGGAAAAAAATCTAATAGGGTCCAGTAATATATTGCTACCCATTGCCGCCCTCTGCGCACCTCACGGGGGGCGGGGATGGGTGGATTGAGAAGGATGACTTTGGATGACAGTCTAAAATTAGACGGAAAGTACGTTGGTGTGATATTTTTAGATGCCAGCGCTTGTGCCTGGTTCGTTATCTATAGATTAGATAGCCAGGAAGCGCCCTATCTAGATATTTTGGATGCAGACGCCCGTGCCTCGGCGCCTTTCGCTGTTATCTATAGATTAGATACCTTCTATTAATCCCACGCACGTTTAAAAATAGGCATGGTTCATTTTGGCCTTGTCATCTATGCTCGAAAACCTCAGGTAAAAAAGATTAAATAGAAAACTTTGAATATATTTGAGCTATGTACTGGTCATAAGGTATACAACAAAGAAAATAAGACATAGGAGTGAAACGAGGATAAGCGAGCAAGGAGGGCGAATGTCGACGTGACTAACGCACGTCGTCGCCTCTCCTGCTACTCATCCTCGTTCTCTTCCTTGTCATCGTATCGCCGCCGCCGCCGCTCCCACATTGTCGTCGCCGTCATAACACAGCAGCAGCAGCAGCAGCAGCGCCCGTGCTGCTGGCGGTGCTTCCATCTCGTCGTCGCCGTATCCGAGCAGCAGCCGTCGTGCTGCTGCCACTGGTCCCACCTCGCCATCGTCGTCGTATCCCAGTGGCAGCCATCATGCTGGTGCTCCTCCCACCTCGTCGTCGTCGCCGTATCTAAGCAGCAGCAATGGGTGCCGCTGCTGCTTGTCCTCGTCGTCGCCATATACGGGCAGCAGCCGCCGTCGTGCTGCTGCTGCTGTGTCCACTTCATCGTCGTCGTGTACAAGCAGCAGCAGCGGTCGTCCTGCTGCTGCTGCTGCTCCCATCTTCTCGTCGGTCGCAGTATCCGTACAGGAGGAGCAGCAGCGCTCGTGCTGCTGCCCGTGTTCGCCCGTGGTCGTCGCCGTATCCGACCAGCGGTAGCGGTCGTGCTGTTGCCGTTCCGCCCTCCTCGCTGTCGTCTATTCGTTACGAGCAGCAGCGGCGGTCGTGCTGCCACTGCCGTTCCCCCGTCGTCGTCGTCGTCGTACCCGTCGTCGTCGTAGTCGTACCCGTATAGAGCAGCAGCAGCGGGTGTGCGGCTGCAGCTGCGCCCTCGTCGTTATCGTAGTTGTATCCGTATACGAACAGCAGCAGCCGTCGTGCTGCTGCTGCTGCTGTTCCCGTCGTCGTCGCCGTATCCGAACAGCAGCAGCCGTCGTGCTGCTGCTGCTGCTGTTCCCGTCGTCGTCGCCGTATCCGAACAGCAGCAGCCGTCGTGCTGCTGCTGCTGCTGTTTCCGTCGTCGTCGCCGTATCCGAACAGCAGCAGCCGTCGTGCTGCTGCTGCTGCTGTTCCCGTCGTCGTCGCCGTATCCGATCAGCAGCAGCCGTCGTGCTGCTGCTGCTGCTGTTCCCGTCGTCGTCGCCGTATCCGATCAGCAGCAGCCGTCGTGCTGCTGCTGCTTCCATCTCGTCGCAGTCGCCGTATCCGAGCGGCAGCCGTCGTGCTGCGGCTCCTCCTACCTCGACGTCGTCGCCGTATCCGAGCAGCAGCCGCGGGACCGCTGCTGCTGCTGCTGCTACCCCCTCATTGCCTTCCGGTAAGTGGGTGGATGGAGGGAGGAAGGAGAAAATGAATCGAGTCATACGACTCGATTCGTTGCTTACCGGGTGGGTCTCCCTCTCACAGGGTCTCCCCTCGCGTCCTTACCCCTCATCTCCCTCCCATCTCCTTCCAGAGCCGGCCCACATTACCTCGATGAGGGAGAGGGGTGCACAGCGTCGTGGGCAGCTTCGTTGGCGTCGTAGGGACCTGGATGGTGGACGGGGTGGATGAGGGAGAGGTGAGGAGGGTGGTGGTGGTGGTTGGAGAACCGACTCGACTCGTTGTTGATGGTCATCCGGCGTTTTCCGAGAGTGACGCGATTGGCTGGCAAGCTCGGACCGGCCAGCCTCCGATCCGTCGTCGAGGTCTCGAACATCCCCGAGGACATCCACAGCACATATAAGGGTAGGTTTATCATCGGAATATATACACTATGTCGTTTAGAACACAAATATTAAATTTACAGTGAAAATAGCAATAGTACTGCCCGTTGAATCGAGTTTGCGAGCGACCGTGGTGATTTCGGGTATTCCAAAGACATCTACCTTGCATTTAGTGGTACAATAAACCCATTGATATCTCGATATAGTCTATACTTTGACTAAGGAATACCATTAGATTATTCTTGAGGGGTTCCCCAGAGAGTCTTCGGAGTAAGTACAAGAATACGGACATTCTCGTCAACTAACGCATGAAACCAATAAGAAATATTTGGACAATCTGATCACCAAGATGGTATTTCGAAGTTTTGAACATCTTGACTCACTATAAGCCTCACAAAGTATCCGGAAAATCTCTATTTCATTCAAATTATACTTCTACTACATTATCCTCAGTTCGATATGATTTCAAGCAAACCTAGTATAAGATATCTAACCTCAAATGCCAGAAATCACCTCGTTTGACCATCTCTTCCTGAATCGGCAGGATTTCAACATCTGGAATCTGGTGAAAATGCTTGAAATATATTTTAAACTACTTATAAATATACTGTAAATATTTTTTGGCACTCGGATGGGCTGGGGGATGTCACGGAGAAGTTGGAAACCTCGACGAGCATTTGGGTGTTTGGCCGGTCCGAGTTTGCCAGCCAATCGCGTTACTCTCGGAAAACGCCGGATAACCATCAACAACGAGTCGAGTCGGTTCTCCAACCACCACCCCCACCCTCCTTCACCTCTCCCTCATCCACCCCGTCCCACAAAGCCACCATCCAGGTCCCTACGACGCAAGCGAAGCTGCCCACGACGCCGCTGTGTGCCCCTCTCCCTCATCGAGGTAATGTGGGCCGGCTCTGGAAGGAGATGGGAGGGAGATGAGGGGTAAGGACGCGAGGGGAGACCCTGTGAGAGGGAGACCCACCCGGTAAGCAACGAATCGAGTCGTATGACTCGATTCGTTTTCTCCTTCCTCCCTCCATCCACCCACTTACCTGAAGGCAACGAGGGGGTAGCAGCAGCAGCAGCGGTCCCGCGGCTGCTGCTCGGATACGGCGACGGCGACGAGTTGGGGGCAGCCGCAGCACGAAGGCTGCCGCTCGGACATGGCGACTGCGACGAGATAGAAGCAGCGGCAGCAACACGACGGTTGCTGCTGATCGGATACAACGACGACGATGGGAACAGCAGCAGCAGCACGATGGCTGCTGCTGTTCGTATACTGATACGGCGACGAGGAGGTGGCAGCAGCAGCAGCAGCAGGACGCTGCTGCTGCTGCTTGTACATAACGGCGACGACGACGGGAACAGCAGCGGCAGCACGACGGCTGCCGCTCGGATACGACGACGACGGCAGTTGGGAGCAGCAGCAGTACACCACTGCTGCTGCTCGTATATGACGCTGGCGAGGAGGTGGCGACAGCAGCAGCAGCACGACCGCTGCTGCCGCTCGTATACGGACACGACGACAACGACGAGGAGGGCGGAGCAATGGCGGCACGACGGCCGCTGCCGCTCGTATGCGAATACGGCGACGAGGAGGTGGGAGTAGCAGCAGTGCGACCGCTGCTGCTGCTCCTATACGGATATGGCGACCGACGAGGAGGTGGGAGCAGCAGCAGCCACACGACGGTGGCTGCTGCTCGTATACGGCGACGGCGACAAGGCGGCAGGAGCAGCAGCAGCAGCGCCCAGTGCTGCTGCTCGTATACGGTGACGACTAAGACGAGCAGCAGCAATGGGAGCACCAGTACGATGGCTGCCGCTGGGATACGACGACGACGGCAAGGTGGGAGCAGCAGCGCGACAGCTGCTGCTGCTCCGTTACGACGGCGATAACGAGGTGGGAGCGGCGGCGGCAGCGATACGACGACAAAGGAGGAGAACGAGGATGAGCAGCAGCAGGAGAGGCGACGACGTGCGTTACTCACGTCGACGTATGCCCTCCTTGTTCTCTTGTCCTCGTTTCAGTCTTGTATTGTATTTTCTTTGTTGTATACCTTATCACAGTTAAATATATTCAAAGGTTTCTATTGCATCTTTTTACGTGAGGTTTTCGAGCACAGAGGCAGCAGGCTAAAATGAAGTGTGTCTATTTTTAAACATACAGTAGCATGGGATTAAAGGAAAGTATCTAATCTATAGATAACAGCGACAGGCACCGAGGCACGAGCGTCTCCATCTATAAATATCAGGCTTGGGCGCTTTCTGGCTATCTAATCTATAGATAACGAAACAAGGCACAAGCGCTGGCGTCTAAAAATATCACACTTGGCGCTTTCCGTCTAATTTTAGATTGTCATCCAAAGACATCCTCGTCAATCCATCCGTCCCCGCCCCGCGTGAGGCGCGCAAAGGGTGGCAATGGGTAGCAATATATTATTAGACCCCAATGGAATTTTTCCGTGCTCCAAACCGCCCCCGACGATGAGCAAGAGCCCAAATACAACCCCGGGCATCATTTCCCACATTGTTGACAGTTGTTTGACAGCAGCCCCGCCCCAAATAGGAACGTCATCCACAGCCATTCTCATCGATCCACCCGTCCCCGCCCTCCCCGAGGCGCGCAAATGGTGGGGGCAGGTCAGAATATATTAATAGACCCTATTAGAATTTTTCCCGCGCCCAAAAGCGCCCCCAACGACGAGCAGCACCCAAAATACAGTGCTGGACATCATTTCCTGCATTGTTGACACCTATTTACCATCACCCACCCCAACAACAAGCACCAAAGCCGCCCCGGCAGCCTGTAGGTATTATGTTGCATAGTGCTGGGCAACTGCCCAAGGGGGTTGTTAGCCTTGTGGATGTACACTCCTTATTGGCAGGCAGCCCAGGTATCATATATAATTCTAGCTTACATGGCTGATAGCTATAGGTCTCGAAGTCGAGCACGTTCGTGAGTACCCCAAGGTAACAAACGGTCAAAAGCTCCTTGAAGCCATCCATGGTCTCCAGATTGGGTACGTGTGCCCACGCTCGCTCTGAGAGCAGGTTGGCAAGGGTTACAAAAAAATTGGCGGGCGCATAGATTGACCGATGGACTCACCGTCGCGTTCCACTTCACCCTTGACAAGAGCCGTGTGATAAAAGGCGAGCATTTGGCAGAGGAGAAATCTTGACGGGCCATGGGAGGTATTGCTGATGTACCTCTCTGCCACGAAACAGTGAATCAGACCATACAATGTATCCCTAATTGTCGAAGTGGCATAAAAATGACCACCCTCACAAACACTATGCTCGAGGGTGAAGACAGCGTGAGGTGTATTCGGTCGCATGATGCTAGCGCGTCAAACAGGGCGTTAGGCTTCACATGCTGGGAGGAGAACATGAGACCTACAGTTTTGTGCCGGGAGTGAGGACAACAGCCTCCAGCGACCATCCCTCGGGAACCTTTTCCAAGTCAAACTTTCCTTCCAAGAAGGTGGCGATGCTGGCAAAGTCGACTGTCCCTTCGAAACCGGGTTTAACACGAGCCAAGATCCACCATTTGGCCCCAAACATGGGAATGACAAATGTGCCGAGGCCGTCACTGTCGTCGTGTAGTCCGTGGAAGGCACCCTTCGTGGCCGCCAGCCCCCATCGAAAATCAGCTGCATGAGTGGGCATACCCGGCTTCCACCCGACTCCGTTCAGCGTCGCACGCAGAGCATGTATCTCGGAAGCGAATGTCGCGAGGGGCAGCGGGAAATTCAAGGCGTTCAGCACTTTACTGCGGGGTTGCTGCGAACACTCGTATAGCTGCCGGACGGTCCCCTTCTTGACACGCATGTCAGCATTGCCGATAGGAAGGGACTGGTCTGTATAGGACGGTGTTAATAAACAATCTCAATACCCTGGGATCGACTTACCTTGAATATCGACCACGCTGTCCAATGGAGCAATATCCCTAAGCGCCTCCTTAAACGATGCTTTGCCGTCGGTGGTGTCCGTGATAACGATGTGTTTTGTGCGCAGGATCTCCTGCACCCTCGAATCGCTCATCCGGGCAAACTCGACCTCTGTCATGATGGAGAGCGTGGACTGGTCCTTGTCTGCGACGTGCAGAGGCTTCGAATCCCTGTACTCTCCCTGCACAGCATTCGCTATAGCAAGGAGGGTCTGGAGAGTCGATTCGTCCTGAAGATGAATCAGCATGCCATGAGATTGGTAGGTAGAAAGTATCAATACTTGGACGGTTGGCTTGAAATCGAATGCCTCGCCCTTGGGGCCATAAGCAGTGAAGCTTTTCTCCGACTCGTATTCCTGAAGGTCAAACGATGAAGGGATGTAAGCAATGCCATAAAGCTTTCACTCACCTGTGGCATTGTGCTTGTATCAAGGTTCACGGGGTCTGGATCAGCCTAGCACGACGTCAGTATTGTATAGGAATACACGAGGGGAAAAAAAACGTACAAATACATCTGCATTAATCGATTGCCAATACCATGTCTTTTCGGAGGTATTGGGTTTTATGACCGGCAGAAAATCCTCTTCTTCCTCGTCGCTCTCGACTGTGTCTGGCATCTGGGTTGTTCTGCGACGTTTGTTTGTCTTGGACTGGTTGGACGGGGCCGGACGCTTCTTCGACTGGGAAAGATTAGATGGCATCGGGCCTGTGGTTGGACTGGTCGCCGATGCAAGGTGCTCCTTGTCCTTGATCCGGGTTGAGGAACGCATCCCAACTGTTATCCTCGTCTGCAGGGTGGGTGGAATATCGTTCATTGCGACGTCATTGTTGCCCACTGGAATATCGTCCATTGCGATGTCGGCATCTTGTCGCGGGGCTCCGGGGCCGTCTCCATCAGTATCCATGTCAGAGAGCTCGCTGGAGTCCGGATCATTCATCGTGCTTTCAGACTGATCCACAATAGGAGTGTCGGGTCGCTGAGGAAGGACCACCGCAGAAAGCTGCCGATAGGGGGTGGGGGTGGCGTCGGATTGCCGGGAATGGAGGCTAGAGATGGCTGATGAGGGGGTGACGGTGTGATATTGCCGGGAAATTCGGAGGCCACTGGATCAGCAGAAGTGGGGTGGGGTGGAGGCATCTGGTCGTCAGGAGCATGGGGCAGAGTTGAGGCCCCATGAGATGGAAGGGGAGGGGCCGGTTGTATCTGTTTAGCAGCCGCATTGGTTGCTGAGGCGCTTCCAGGTGAAGGCGGCCGATGGGGAGAAACTGAGGATCCAGAAGGAGCCGCTGCAGAGGGGGCCCATGCTATCTGGCGAGTTGGCTCCGCTGGGGTGGAAAAAAACAAATGATTCAAATGGGGTTTCCAATAACTGGTCAGGGTATACTCACCGGTGAAGAACAGGAATGCAGGATCTGTCATAGGAAGTAACTCCATAACTCTCCACGATGGCATTTGCATAAGCTGGGCCAAAGATTGCATAATTGGCCTCCCCTGTGCAATTCCGTAAAGCGTGCGCCAAATGTCGTCCTCGAGCAGACGCAGAGCGAGAGGGCGTTGATTTCCAAGGGCCTCGGATAGCTTTGCCAGATTTTCTCAGCCCCAGTGCTTCTTACGCAGTGCGAACGGCAACAGCAAGTACAAGGGAGAAATATTTAGCGCAGCTTGAAGCGGTATACGGAGCTGGGCCGCTGTCGATTGCCCGAGCAGGGCGGTTGCACCCTCTTGTTCCTTTGGAGTAAGAGGTACAATCGATGAACGCTGGATACCAATCGAGCTTTCCTGTGTATGGGATGGATCGGCGCTGGATGAAAAGGTCAGATATTATATTGAAATTGTAAACCAAGTCGACGCACGGAGTTTCGAAGCGTAGCAGATCGTTTAGATTGTTGGGCAGATCCGGTAAAATGTCATTGGAGGTTTGAGCTGGCATATGCAACATATACGATAGATGCAATGCCGCTACCCGGAAATTGTCGATAATAGGTCCCATTTTGTTGAACGTCTCCAGCCGGGCCAGGCGCCTTAGGTGATGCAGATGGATGTTGTGAGCTTCCATGTCCTGTGAAGGTTCATCGACGATCACGTTATTGAGGAGCTGGCGACATTTCTTTAGAATGGATGGGCAGTTTGCCAGCCTCTCAAAGTACTGGACATGTGCTCGGTCAATTATGAGTTTTGGGAGGCGAGTACCTATGCTGCTCACCTTTTCCTTGGGGATCAAGTCCCGGGTCAGAGTTTTGGGACGAAGGAGCTCCGGCACCGTATTACCCTTCTCCAGATGTGCGAAGATATCTACCACTTTGTAGGCAGAGATAAGAGCGACTAGCGTTTCATGGGTTGCGGTGCTGGCATTGTGAACGGGCATCGAGGAGAGGCTGGCGAGAGGGCCTTTTGACGCGGCTTGATAGCGCAGCAGACCCGCAAGGCGAAGGCCTTCCTGGCTGTGATCGTTGAAGGCCTTTCGTTCCCATCGAGTGAGATGGGAAAGGATGGTCTGTTCATTGTACTTAGCTGCTTGGTCGCTGTAAGGTGTGAAGCACTTACATGTAGGGGATGATCAACCTCGACATGCGAATCAAGACGGCCGTTTTCCGCCTGGTTTATCACCGCGGCTGTATCGAATGGCCATTCACGCACCAATGCCCAGCGGAGACGCGGGTTTTGTTCGTATTGTTGCACTGCATATTGATCTTCTTGTTGCACTGCATATTGATCTTCTTGTTGCACTGCATATTGATCTTCTTGTTGCACTGCATATTGATATTAACCTATGCGGCCTAACGTTTTCCTGATACTGCTTACTTTTGTTTTTAGGGTCTTACTTTGTATGTAGTTGTGTTCGGGATGTATTATTACGCTAACTACAAGCCTGTTGTATTAGTGTGCTATAGCTACTATACGGACGTGATTGTAATGTAAGTGTTCGGAAGAGAAAACGGAAGAGCCACGGTTGGAATTTTTCAGGCGTGTTGAGTTTAGGGCCGGTGTAGTGGCGACGGTTACTGCGGGTGATTGGATCGCCGGTAAATGTGCCGATGTGCTGATGTCAGCACTTCATTCGAAGTGCTGACATAACCACTTCGTTCGAAGTGATGAATAATCAAGAAAACACCGCCCCTAATTCAACGACGCGTACAACACGGCCCGCGCGGCATGATCTGTTCTTCTTTCTTTTCCTCGTCGTACTAATAACACGTCCGTAATAACGCGTCGATATAGAGTAGTTTAGTAGTCTAGTGGTTTAGTCGCGTATATACCAAAATAACTCGGTTAATACCGCCTAATAAGAATGTCGAACCGCCCCGCGAAAAGAAGAAGAACGGACACCGTATGTTTAAGATAGTGTGTCTGCATATCCGTGATAGGAAACTGATGGAAACTCTACAGAATATGTTCATGGACTTGGAAGCAATCACAGATGATGTGTTAGAAGATGACAAGTTAACAGATGGAGAGGAAGAACTGGAAGGTAATGTGTCTGCTCCTCAAACGAAATACCGAATGCAGTATTGAGCATTTTTGGGTTGCAGATGAAATGGATGAGGAGGAGACAAGATGGGACTCGGTAGTGAGCCATGCTCGGCTATGACAAGCTATGGCTGATACCTGGTCAGAAGAAGCGCACCTTCTCGCTGATCTGGCACGACGAGCTACCAGACGAGCTGCCATGGAACAAGGGACAAGTACAGAGGATGCAGGGTTCCAGTCCGAGTACGCCGCTGCAGACTATACATTGTTTAAAGATGACAACTTGTGGGAGATTGGATGCAAGGTGAGTTGTAATCACAGTTTTTTCTACTACCTGGCGACTAACATTAACTCCTGGCCAGCTTGGAAGAGAAAATGCAGTGGTTTTCAAGATACTCCATCTAGCTTTCCATCCTATGAGTCCGCAGAGCCTGGCGCGCTCTGTAATGGCTAACCCTTGCCGGCCTGGACGTATCTACGCTGAGGTTTCGACTCACCAGCAGGCAATGCGATTGGCCACGTCCGTTAGTGAGCTAAACAAGGCCATGCTGCGACCGGTTCCTCGCGAGGAATGGGCCCAAACACGCATCGTCGGGTCGCCGAACATTAGCCGTCAATCATGGGGACGGGTCCGGGGAAAGAGAAAGGGCTGGGAACACTACAGAGGGGACGTGGGGCTCGTGGAAAGTGTTGAAGGGAAAATGGTACTGCTGCTGGTACCCCGGATCCGCTTCTCATCACCAGAGGACCGCCTGTCTCGTCCTACACAGGCACTGTCTCTAAAAGAAATGGTGGAATCGACATTCGGCGAAGAAACAGTGGAGATGCAGTCGGGAGGATCGTATAGGTTCGAGGGGAGACAATACTCCAAGAAGGGTTTCCTCATGGTAAATATTTCCGACATTGATCTCATGTATTCAGTGGATCCGCTCCCCAGCATGTCGGTCTTGATGCTGTTCTCTTCAAATGACGTCCTCGAGGCCGATGCTCGTGTCCGAACTGAAAACGGCATTATGGCAAGTCAGGTCAAACTCCACAATCGCGTCAAGGTGGTTCGGGGAGAATATCGTGGTCTTCTTGGACAGGTCGAGGATGTAGGCGAGAATGAAATTGCGGTATATCTATCTACCCAGGATCTGACGGAAAAGGTGCTGCGCACGGATGTGAGATTGGCATTCTGCATAGGGGACGAGGTCAGGGTGCTTGATGGTCCGAACTCAGGGCTTACAGGATGGGTCGTTGATATTTTCGACGACGGAATGAAAATATTGAATATGGAAAAGCAAGCCGAGGTATGGTTCGATATCTCTAAAGCACACTTATTCTGATTTTGGTCACAGTTTACTGTGTCATCGGGACAAGTAGTGTTTTACAGCTCTGACTTTGTCGCAACGACTCTGAGGCCTCGAAACCCGAAATTGAGAAATCAACTGGGAGGCAAAGACCCCAATGGTGTGTATAAGGGAAAGCAGGTCATCGTAATCGGATCGCACATCTGGAAAGGATACAAGGGTCTCATCAAGGATACAAGTCCGCTTGGCAAGGCGTGGGTCGAACTGGAAGCGTGTCTGCAACGAGTGGTCGAGCTCTCTCTGGGGGATCTGGCATTTCTGTAGGCACTTTATAGCCTCCTCGCCCCCGAGCATTTCCTGACCCCATTATTCAGACATCCTGACGAAAGGTCCTTGACTTTCCTCACATACTCGGGAACCTCCACACATCCGCCTCAAGAGGTCCCACCACCCCCCCCCCGCTCCCCCCGCACCCAGGACTCCTTTGCCTACCCCATCGAGCTCAAACGATTTATCACCGGCATGGGACCCCTCTTCTCGAACTCCACGTGCAGGAAGTCCTGTCCAGGCATCTGCGACGGGGGATTCTCCGTCAGGAGCGCCAATGTCCGCGGGGCATTCCGATCACTGGCTTCACGCTGAGGCTTTAATTGGCGTTCGAGTCAAAGTAAGGGATACACGAGATGCCAGTGACCGTCGGATCCTGGAGGTTACCAAGGTAGAGCAGGGTTACGCGCGACTAAGAGAGGGAATGAAATTGCACGATGTTCCTTTGGCATACCTGGTTCCTGTCCTTCCAGGTGCAGTTAAAGACTTGGTCACACCCTTTCGCGGTGAAAATCGAGGAACCATTTTCAAAGTGAGAACTTGGGGGTTGGACATGTGCAAGGTGGGGCGTGAGGGAGTGAGATTGCGCAAGTCACAAGTGGATCCGAGCTATCCCACCGCTGACCTTGTTCAAGTTTTCCCACCATGCAAGTAGTTTGATAGCCATTTGACATGGATTTATATATATTTATTGTACTCATACCCTATAGCTTTTTGCGCACAAGCTCCTTCACATACAAATTAAAAAACTTTAGGCAATATCCTTGGATCTATAACTATTCGAGTATAATCATGTGATCACATATTGCGGATCATGGTGCAATCATGTGACAATTTCCGCGTCCAAAGAGGTCCAAAGCCGGTCTAACCCGTGTTCAAATCGGGCTCAACCTTCCACTCTTCCACTCTCCCCTCTACTTATCCTGGCTATTCACACTACTAGCTATGTACTGGTATCTCCCTTTCATTTTTTGGGGATGGCTTTTTTTGAATATCTCATCTCTATTTGGCATCCTAGAGGTATGTATCGTGACTTTGCCTGGTGGCCTTTGTGTTGACAATTCTTTGAAGGATACTCCTTTGCCGCAGCAGAGTCTGCCTTCTGTCGGCATCTATTCCTACTCTTCAACTGATATAGACCAATGTGACCAAATGCTTTCCACGGTGTTTGGTGGTCTCGATGAGCATGTCTCGTGTATTTGTATCCTGCTGCATATTGCAGAGTACAAGCCATTATCTGGCAAGGATCATATGCCTTTAACACCCAATGTTTCGTCTAAATACTGCCCTACTGTTGGAGAGCTGTATATCAATGAAGATTATATGGTATGGGCTTTTGACCATGCGTCACGCATGCTTTGCCTCTGGGTCGCAAGAGTTGCTATGCTGGACATCTACCATGTGACTGACTTTCAGCTTCAAGATCGCATACGAGACAGGATATACTGGCTCGTATGGCATATCAAAATGTTCATGGCAAGATATTCAATGAGACGCCATGATTTTCATGGTATAGTGACTGGAATGCGATTGAATCGTTCCGTGTATTGGAGTGCTTCGGATATCAAATCAATGTTGCAACATCGGAAGCAACCTTTGCCCTTCAGACGGCATGTATTTACTGACGAAATGTCTGATGCTGATGAAAACTCGCCAGATGTTGATGAAGAGATGCCAGATGTTGATGAAAACTTGCCAGATGTTAACCGAGAAATGTCAAGTGTAGTCGAAGAAATGCTGAATGGTGATGACGAACAGTTGGACATCAATGAAGAAAGGTTGAATGTTGATGACATACCACCTTACAATGAGGAAAAAAACATTTTTCTAGGAGGAGGTTTCAAGCATATACGTACAATCAAAGGTGAAAAACTGGCTGACTTCGTCATACAGCCAGCCAACATTGAGATTGATATGAGCGCAAAATACGAATTTGTATGTTATGTGGACAGAGACATGCTGTCAGACGTGATGACTGACCACAGCGCTCATGTAGCTACTCAACTTCCTCTTTATGAGGTTGCTTCACTTATGTCAAGGCCTGAAGTAACTGCAGTGGCCAAGATCCATGGTATACCTCAGAGCAAACAACTTACAAAAGATGAGAACCTGAACCGGTTTAAACAACATTACTGTCCTGAGTGTGACATTCATTTCTCGGTGTTTAAAGAAGAGAAGAGCGTACAAGAAAGAAAACATGATAGGGACAAAAAATACAAGGCCAAGTTTGCTAACATTCCTGCAAGAGGGAAAAGAGAGAAAAATCAAAGGGAGATTAATGTTACAAGTAAGCGGCAATCTAAGGCCAAAGCGAAAGGTGTAGACCGGCAGCCTTCTGGCGGAACACGGAGGCCTGATATGGAAGATGTCCCATTTCCACCAGTGCCAGCCTCCAAGGAGCTTGTGAGAGAAATAGTAGAAAACTATTGCAAAGACATGGATCCACAACGGTTTGAAGAAGCTGGATGTGCTGTATGTGGAAGGCTGCATAGGATATCTGAACTTAGTCAAATTGATAGGGCTGATCTAAGTTTGGGAATACTGGCTTCAGCAGGTGTGACTAGAAAAGAGCGCAAGACAGCTGACGTCCCCATCGAAGAATTGGAGGGCCCAGTTTTAGACTTGAGCTGTCAGCATATTTGCAAAACCTGTGAAAAATCCATATTGAAAGACAAAAAGCCTAATTTGTCATTAGCCAATGGTTTTTGGATAGGGGATATTCCTAGTCAACTCAAAAACCTCACTTTTGCCGAGCAAATGATGATTGCTCGTATACGTCATAACAGATGTCTTGTGCGTGTATCCTCAGGTCGTGCCAAGATGATCGCCAACTGCATTATGTTCACCAACCCCACTGTGAAGGTCTACCATCATCTTCCTCCCAGTAAGGAAGAGCTTAGTGAGGTACTTGCCTTTGTGTTCATAGGAAAGGCTAGGCCAACTGATGATGATTACAAACGTACACCGATGCTTGTCAGAAGAAATGTAGTTGCAAAGGCCTTGGAATGGCTAAAACTGAATCACACGGACTATGCTGATCTTGAAATTTCTAAAGATAACTTAGAATCTTATCCATTAAATGGTGTGCCCGTAATGGTGGATTACAGACACAGTAACTCCGACTCTAACAAAATTGCTTCAGCCATGAGTAAATTTGACAATGAAATGGAAGATGGAACAGAAGAAGGACCTTGTCCGTTTACCGTGCATGGACTTACTGGTGAGGAATACGAGAATATGTCTATACAAGCTCTAAAGATTAGAGCATTGAGACATCTTGAGAAAGGGGGTACAGCATTGGCTATTGGACATGATGAAGCACCACAATCCATGTACGACAATCCCCAAATTTATCCTCAGATGTTCCCTTGGCTGTTTCCATATGGCCTGGGAGGAATAGGTCAGAAACAACACGCAAAGAAGATATCAGAAGCAGAACACAAGAAACATTTATTGATGTACCATGACAAACGTTTTCAGACCGATTTATATTTCCCAATAGTAGCATTCAATCATGAACAAATTAAGAATGGTGTGACAGGCAGTTTTTTGTTAGCAAAAAGACAGAAATTTAATGAAATCACAAAGCGGCTGCTTAGTGTAAATTCGAATATATTAGATTCTATATCAAAGCGGATGGCAGCTGGAGAACGGGTGACTCCAGAAACAGAAGATGAGAAGCTTTGTTTTAGTATTCTAGATGATCTTGACTATGTTGGAGGTCATGTGAAAGGATCACTCACCAGCAAGAAGTACATGCGCAATGAAATATGGTCGCTTGTTGCTATGAAGGGTGCACCATCGTGGTTCATAACCTTCTCTCCCACTGACAGCCGCCATCCTCTGTGCTTGTATTATGCAGACAAGGATATCAAGTTTAAACCAGAACTGAGATCCTCAAGTGAAAGGGATCTGCTTGTGTTGTCTAATCCAGTGGCCGCGGCTAAATTTTTTGATGTTATGGTAAAACTGATAATTAAGCATGTACTTGGTGTTGGAGAGGATCACCCTGGCCTTTACGGAGATACCTCTGCATATTATGGGACCGTAGAACAACAAGGTCGACTAACATTGCACCTGCATATGATGCTGTGGATTAAAGGAGCTCTATCACCTCAAGAAATTAGGGACAGAATCATGAAGTCTGACTCCAATTTTCAGAGAGAGCTGGTGGCATATCTTGAGGCAGCCCATATTGGAGAGTTTGTTACTGGTACCATGGATGAGATCAGAGAAAGAATACCAGTCAGCGGAACAATCGGTGAAGGCATTCATACAATAGTTAAGCCACAGAATATCAGCCAAGTCACAAAAGACCCTATGTATCGGGATCCTACCCAGACACTGCCAGCCCCACCTCCTGCAAAGACTTGCGATAGGCAGCATAAACAAGAGAATAAAGATAATGTTTGTGGTGACTGCAAAGCCTTTGACTTGTGGTGGACCGAATATGAAAAAACAGTGGACGATATTCTGATCAGGTCAAACGTACACAAATGTAGATCCTCTAATTCAAAAAGATCGAAGAAGCATAAGTCTGAAGATAAGCCTGATGTTGTTGATCTAGTGGAAACTCCTTTACCAGAAAATGAAACAGAGACACCTATTGCAAGGGCATCTCGTAATGGACCTAAAGGCTGTCTAAACCAAGATGGCGTCTGCATGGCCCGTTTTCCACGTGAAGTAAGAAGCCAAACCCAGATTAATGAAGGTGATGGACATATTTTCATGAAGAAATTAGAGCCTATGATGAATACATTTACACCTTGTCTGACTTACCTTCTGAGATGTAACAGTGATGTTACCAGCCTATTGTCTGGTACTTCAATAAAAGCTATAATTTCCTACGTTACTGATTATGTGACAAAGCCCATGTTAAAGACGCATCAAATATTCTCTTCTGCCTATGATGTTTATTCCAAGAATTCTGAACTTATCGGAGGAGATATGAAGGCAGGAGATTCAGCCCGAAAGCTGATACTTAAAATTGTCAATGCACTGACATCAAAAATGTAAATAGGAAGTCCTATGGCATGTATGTACCTGCTAGGAAATCCTGATCATTATACAGGGCATGATTTTGTTCCATTTTGGTGGAAAAGTTATGTATCAGATGTCCGAAGGTCGCAGACAAAGACTGAAGACATTAGCATCAGTGTGGATACGCCGCTGGTCAATAATGCTCCTAAGAAGGAAAAAACAACACCTGATGAAGGGGTTAGAAAGGCAGATCCTGATTCCTCAGGGGATAATGCCATTCCAATAAATATGGATGCTGAGGAAAAATTTACTGACAAGGTTGTACTGGGTAGAGAAAATGGAAACTATGTGGGAAAATCAAATGTAGATGATTATAAATTCAGACCACTGTGCTATTCCAATATGAATCTGCTGCAATGGATACAAACAAGTAGCAAAAAAAGGCGGTCAAAGAAGCGTATTGAAGCATTTAAAGAGAATTTGTCAAACTTCAAGGACCGTACACATGAAATTGCTAGTGAGGGAGATGAATGGGAAGATGCAGACCTTGACACTGGATCAAAGTATCATGCATTCTTGCCTGAACATCCTCTGCATCTGACACATGAGGTGACATGTGATATGGATCGGCTACAAAATGTTGTTCCAAATTTTGTGGGTGGCTCCCTGCCCCGACCCGATCAAGGAGACAGAGAATATTACTGCATGACAATGTTAACATTGTTTAAACCATGGAGAGATGGCTTATTGTTGAAAGAAAGCACCCAATCATGGGATGCAGCTTTTGTGGCATACGAGTTTGACCTTTGTGATCGCAAATATATGGCAAATTTCAATCTTAGATATGAATGTTTGGATGCACGAGACGATTTTCATGGAGAGCTCAATCGCAAGGTCCGACGGTCTGCTGGTGGATACGATAGCGATCCTGACAATGATTATTCTGATGAAGAAGAGGCTTGCTATAATGATTATGTAGATAGCTCCCAATTCAAAGATGGAGATATCGAGAAGCTGAGTCCAGAAGCTATAAAGCGATGGATAAAACAACAAGAAGCCAACAAGATTCTGACGGAGTCCGGTTGGTTGGATCATTTTATAATAAATCCGATAACTGTGACCCTAACCAAATTTGTGCCTGAAAAGATGTTGACCGCCAATGGATGGAAAAACCTTGTTAAAGAATGTAGAGACAAGGTTCTGAGTGCTAGAATAAAAAACATGTCAAAATTTCTGTCTGCAAGAGCAGCCGAGCAGCAGGAATTTATAAACGGAAATGAAAATGATTCAGAAGGTCAAGTAAAGATTGTAGATGCTGAATATTTGAGGTATGATTTCAAAGCAAAAAAACAAGAAACAATGGATATAATTAATGAAACCGTATTGGAGTTCAGTCTCAACAAAGAGCAGGAGCGTGCTTTTAGAATCATTGCAAACCATGCCGCGTCAGCAGCTCCTGATCAACTTAAGATGTATCTAGGTGGTATGGGAGGAACTGGGAAATCACGAGTAATAAATGCATTGATAGCTATGTTTGAGAAGAAGAAAGAATCACATAGGATCCTTGTTGTTGCACCAACTGGAACTGCGGCTGCACTTTTGAATGGGTCCACTTATCACTCTGCATTTGGCATACACATAAACAAGAAATCAGAAGAGGCCGTAGGTACGAACAATGTGAACACAATCAATGAGTTAAGAGCCAAGTTAGTCGGCGTTGAATACATATTTCTTGACGAAGTTTCAATGGTGAGCTGTCGGGAGCTATATGCAATCAGTGCCAAGCTAGCCTTGCTTGCTAACGTTCATGATAAACCTTTTGGTGGAATGAACCTTATATTTGCGGGTGATTTTGCCCAGCTTCCACCTATAGGTGGGGACTGCCTATATAAAAATTATGCTGAAATGCAGACTGCCAACATGTCACCGGCCCAGCAAGAGAAAGTAATTGGAAAGCTTATATGGCAGCAAGTCACGACCGTAGTCATTTTGAAACAGAATATGAGACAGCTGGTACAATCGAAAGCTGATGCAAAGCTGAGGACAGCACTGGAAAATATGAGATATGCAGCTTGTACGGATGAGGATATTGCCTTTCTGCGTACTAGGATTGCAGGACACACAAAGGATGGACCGCGACTGGCTGAGGGGCGGTTCAGAAATGTGTCTGTGATTACAGCATGGAATATACAGAAGGACAAGATTAATGAGCTTGGAAGTAGTCGATTTGCTGGGGATACAGGTCAGACACTAGAAGATTTCTACTCAATAGACAAAATAAGCGGGGAAGAAAGCTTTGATGGGTCTAAAAAGAAAAAAATAAAAAATAAAACCAAGCCCAGGTCTGGAAAGCCACTCACTCGGAGAGAGAAAGAAGCTTTATGGAATGCAGAGCCTGCTACCAGTGGCGGAATTGCAGGAAAACTTTCATTGTGCATAGGTCTACCGGTTATGCTCAGATATAATGATGCAACAGAACTTTGTATCACAAAAGGACAAGAAGCAGTCGTATGTGGATGGGACAGCTATATAGGACCAGATGGCAAACAGTGTCTAAACACATTATTTGTCATACTTGTGGATCCTCCTAAGGACATTCAAATACCTGGACTGGCACCCAACGTAGTTCCTATATCAAAGACAACAGTGAGGGTTGACTCTCATTTAGACAGGACTATCCAGAGAACTCAGGTGCAAATCTTGCCTAATTTTTCAATGACAGACTATTCTAGCCAAGGAAAGACACGTCTGGTAAATGTTGTGGATACAAATCATTGCAGAACATATCATGCATATTATACATGTCTTTCACGAAGCGCAAGTGCAGATGCTACTGTCATAGTTCAAGGATTTGATCCAAAAAAAATTCAAGCAGGTCTTTGGAATAATGGATATCTGCGCCAGGAATTTCGGGAACTTGAAATACTAAATCAAATAACTTTATTGAAATATGAACAAAAATTACCTGACTCTGTCCAAGGGATGCTACGAAGTCCACTTATAAGAAGTTATCAAATGTGGAAAGGAGACAGCTGTGAGTCTGCAGATTGGCATTCAGCCTTAAAGTGGAACGCCAATGAGAGAAAAATAAAGAATCCTGAAGATAATCCGATGTGGGATGAAAAAAAGAACTTTGCAGCATCAATATATGTTGTGCCTCGTACTACCAAGGATAAAAATAAAAAGACTAAACACGATGTATATATGGACCGGCAGAATATCATTCCAAATGATCCGTCTGAACATCCGACCAAAAAAGTACGAATTTTGGATAATAGTAACAGTAGGCCTGGTCCCCGAGGTCTGATTTGGGATAGCATGGACTACAGCTGTCCTTATGATGCATTATTCACCATAATCTATGATGTGTGGAAAGATAGCCAGGCTAGATGGACGGAACGTTTGTCAACTTACAGTATATATATGGAACAATTATGTCAAAACTTTGCACTTGTACACGACAAGACTATATCAT
Source organism: Flammula alnicola (assembly GCA_015499995.1). Lineage (NCBI taxonomy): Eukaryota > Fungi > Basidiomycota > Agaricomycetes > Agaricales > Strophariaceae > Flammula > Flammula alnicola. The sequence goes on along the minus strand of JADNRV010000194.1, from coordinate 14,412 downwards.
TCGAGGAAGCCAGAGACAGAGTCAGACGTATCTTATATGCATCTGATAATGCGGCATTCCCTATGGGTGGTGTGTATACATATATAAGTTTGCTAATGTCAAAAATGCTCGGGGACTATGCATATGGACAGACTAGAATCAGGTGTGCCAACTGCAGCTATATACAACGAGACATTGATCTACACTTCAGTGCCTTAACACAGCTCGTACATGATGCATCACAGCCCCAGCCTACAGTTATGGATGCCTTAAGTTTGCATACAAGCTCCTGGACAAGAAGAGTTTGTCCTACATGCTGGCAGAGAGGCATCACAGCTTATCTGTATAGGGAGACACAAATACATGAGGTACCAGACTTTATTGTGATTGGGATGGATGAATTAGAGGGAACCAAGGTTAGTGTCGAGCTTAGAATAAATACAAGAGACGGAAGTGCTGGGAATCTGACTCTGTGTGGACTTATATACAGCGGAGATAATCACTTTACAAGTCGAATTGTAGACAGGTCTGGGACAGTATGGTTTCATGATGGCATGTCCACTGGGTCTGCATGCAGAAAAGAAAGAATGATTGATCTAGTATCTGATGTTCAATGGCTAAGCAGATGCGAAAACAAGCAACTGATTTATTGCATTTATCGTTCAAGTAGGCCATACTATGAGTAGAATTACAAAGTATATAAAGAATAAAAATAAAAACATAAAAACATAAAAAAAGGAAAAGAGTCGTACTGCCACGCACAGCGGTGGCCCGCTAACACAAGTATGATATCCGAACCTGCAGACCACCTTTCAGTAACGAAGCAATTTCTTCTACTATTGGGTTCATTTGCGTCCGTGCGAATGCGACTGATATTCTCTTGAGCCTGGCGGTGCCTATCATGTCGGAGTTTTTGGCCTTAATGAACTTCAGAAGACCTGTATCTGAGAAGAAAGCATCGTTATAGCATTCCAGTTCCTCAAGATGTGGGGCAAGAATATTCCCGTGGTCGTCTGGTGTGGTCAAAAGGTTTAAGAAGTTATCATCGAGTATCTGGGGTGGTTCGTGGGATGGTCGGTTGATCGAAATATGGTCATCAATGTGATAGCTTGTTTGGATCGTAACACTTGTTAAACGAGGGCAATGTTGGAGACATCGAAGGAAATCTTCTCTTGAAAGGAAATGTGGATCAATATCCAAACTTCGTATCGTTCCTGTTCGCGGAAGTAGGGAAAGAAGGGCCGCAGTGGGTCCATACCTACAGGTGTGACACTTGAGATGCTGGAGAGAGGGGACATCTAGTGACTCGAAAAATGAAGACAGATCGGTTCTGCCGCTGTGGATACACAGCCGCCTAAGATGCGGTAGTCGTATGAGTGTCTTTCCGGAATATGTTTCAATCTCCCCAGCAACCGACGTGACCTCTAGATGGCAACTAACGAGTTGCGGACATGATTCTAGAAGCCAAGCAATCTTCGATAGCGTCATGTTCGCCGGCGAACCCCAAAAGACATCAGACAACGAGATACTGGTCATCTGAGACCACTTGAGAGGGAGCTTTGTAGGGTCCTCGGTGAATTGGCTGAAAGAAAAATCGTGGAGACACGGGGCTCTGATAATTTTGCTATCCATCCAGAAAGTGGAAGTAGGAAGTAGTCCACCGGAATATTCATTGTCGACATGAGGGCCGCGGATGGTCAATGACTGGAGTAACGGGACATCAGACTCCGCCAATTCAATGACACGCCCTAGGTGCGCAGACGGCAAATCGAATGTCGCCTTTCTCCACCGACGCGAAAGGCCGATAATAGCATCAATGAAACTATCGTAAAGATGGAAACGGGTCTGACGATTTTGTTGTCTGTCGTAAATGGTGATATCGAGTGGACACCCGCCGGATCTTCCCAACCACTCTTTAACGCCTGCTGTGCGCTTGTTGACCACGTCAAGACTTGAAGCCACCCAATCATCCCAGGCCTCACTTGAAGGATAGACTCCGAGTGTCATGCCAGAGGGGATAACAATATAGATCGAGGCCCAAAGAGTTGGTGTCGACAGAGCTATGTGCCGCCAGCCACTGCAAATGCGCGTGAGCAGAACTGGAGACTCGTGGCAGCTCATCATAGGATTGTGCTCCGTTGGGAGGCAGCGAGTGAATATTTCCTGGATGATATAAACAGGAAGGCGTCTTATGGGCGAAGTTAGCAATGCCTGATGTCCTTCGATATCATGGGAGAGTGCTTCATGCTGTCTGGCGAGGTCCTTATAAATATCCTGAATTCGGTCCATATCTTTCTGAAGGGTGGCGAGTTTGACGGCAGGTTCGGCCAAGAGATTTCTGATCTGCACCAACTCTTTGTCCGTTGGTGAGTAATTGGTGCCGATCCGCGACGAAAAAGGTGAAGAATCCATATTTTTTTAACCTGTGGGCTGCAAAATCATTAATGTTAATAGAATTACAGGATACACCTGCGGGCCACCCCACTAAATACCTTTTCTCTCTAGTTAACAGCTCGGAACACCGCGTTGAATTGTTGTTTGCGAATGAGAGTGACTCGGAGATGGTCAATAACGGTAGAATTCATGGGAATCACTAGGGAATGGGCCACATTAGACCGATAGGATAACTGTCGCGTTTGGACAGAGGGAAAGGAGAAATATTTAATACTTGAGAGTAGTTAAATATTTCAGAGATAAGGGTGCAAGAGATTCGTGGGTACGAATGACTTGTATGTGCCTAGGGCTTGCCCGGGCTCCTCGAATTTGGATCTGGAAGGCGATTTGGATTGCCCCGAGCTCGGGCCGAATCGCGCGGGAAAGATTGGTCATAAATCTAGACCGAATCACGTGATCCAAAGACTTTCAGAATTTGAGGAAGCCCGAGCAAGTCCTGAGCGTCTGGTGAGCTCGATTGTGGCGAACAAGTGCTGAAAACAACCAGCTGTACCAACCCGAGTGTAAGCTCACATCGGCAGGTTGGTGAGGCAAGTGAGCCAGGCTGGCTACCCAATCGAGTGTCACTCGGGGCACTAGTGTCAGAAGGGGCCCTACAGGGCGACTTCATGTTTCGGGTCAATTCCATATAAGCAATGATAATAAGCATTTAAATTTCTTTGCCGGGTAGCGAGGCATGATCAGAAGTAAAGCAGGCAGGCAGTACAATAACAGGATAATGCAGTAATAAGTCAACAGATGTGCGGATAAAATGAGCTGGTGGAAATAAGTACAGAAATGTGCAATGGATGATAAGTGCAGTGGTGAGAGATGAGCTACGAGAACTATGCTAAAAGGTAAGTGAACCGTCCGAGGCGGTGATCAGTGAGGCAGGATTCTATTGCTAATGCGAAATTCTTCGAAAATGGAAGCAAGGCTATCGAAGTGTGCCTTCTTGTAGGCTTTTGAGGTGCACATTGGGAGGATTTCCTCCATACGGCGCCAGTAGAGAAGGAAGGCGAGCGAGGTCCAGCCGCCAGTGGCTGCGACGATTTCGGGGGGTACACCCGTGAGTAGTAATTCGACCGCGCCTCCAATACAGAAGCTGTGCCCGAGGACGTGGTCGAGCATGGCGGCGGCCCAGATTCTTGTAACAAAGTTGAGGAATTCATGCTTGAGGAGATTCTTCGGTTGGCCCGAAGAAGAGGTGTACGCGAAGAAAGCGGATGAGGGCAGGATGGACGAGTTGATGTCGAGGTGGTTCCTGAGAGCTGCGACGGGGCATAGAGGGTCGCCGACACGTCGTGCGGTGAGAACGACATCTGCTCCTAGTTCCTTGGTTGTCTTGGTCCAAGGGATGTGGAAGCTTGCAGAGCGCGACTGATCGCGCAGAGTACGGAATGAGCAGTTAGTGGAACGCTGCACATGATATTTCTCATCGAATGCAGCAGCGGTGGTCACCGTCGTTTCGCCCAGACGGCGGCACCCAAAGAAAGTCGCGAGGGCCACTGCCCACACCGCAGCATGAAACGGGTTGGAAGGTTGATGGCCCGACGAAGAGCGGAGAGATGCTCAATCGACACAGGCGCCCGAAGCGGCTGCTTGTGCTTAGTGCCCTCCTTGTTCGCGGCGGCACGAGCAAGCTGCACCCACTCGTCGTCGCCGTACCAAGGCGCGTGGTGCATGATATGCCAGCTGCGGATGCCAGCCATCCACGAACGAATCGTGTTGCCAGATTGCTGACCCTTGTATTCGCCGATGAAGGCGCAAAGGAGCGCGTAGCTGGCAGGCATCCGCGCCTCCTCGTCGATGCTCCACTTATCGCAGAACTGCGTAAAGCGGAGTGGACCTGCTCCGTAAGTGGTCTTCGTGTTTGGGGCTAGGCCGCCCCGGATTGCCAGCATGGCGGATTCGACGAGAGGAAGGGGAAGTTGTTGTGCTAGGAGATGCGGTGACGAGCAGCGTGAGGTGTGTCCCAAGAAAATATACGATCACCAGCGGCGACATGCGGGCGAAGTTCGTTGTTTGCGATCGAGCGACCGCTCTGAGGTTGTCATGGAAGAATAGTGCGAGCTGATGGGTCAGAGAGTTGCGACAGAGATATCGAGCGGGGTACGGGATCAGGAGGTACGAGAGGTGGCACAGAGATGGATTGGGTAGGAAGAATAGGAAGAGGATGTGTTGGCAATGAGGAGGGATGCAAGAAAGGGTGGAAGGAGTTTCGAGGACGCGTGGGGCGCAGTGGGATAGAATCAGGAGATTCTCTCTCACCCACGGACCTCTCGACAACACGTGTTGCCGAGCCGGGTCTTCGGTTGAAGCTATACATCAACGAAGCAATCGGCGAGCTCCTCGGGAGCGTGAAAAGTGGGAACATGCGCTTGCCGGCTGGCCCTGGTTCTCCGCGCGAGATAGGGTCAGCCGGGTTAGCCTCGGAAGTGATATAGATGATTTCGGGGGTGATAGACAGGTCCATGAACACCAAGTAAGTGCGGCGGACGGAAAGGTTGATGTGAGTATTAGAGCTGCGGCCCTTGTCAAGCGCGCCAATGGTGCCTTGGTTGTCCGAATGGATGAGCAGGCGGCAGTCGTGCAAGCCTCTCTCCTCCAGAAAATAGGCCAGGAGTTCAACTGCGACTGTTTCCAGCCAGCAGATGTCTCTGCCAGGGACTTTCCAGGTAGGTGACAAGCGGAAGGGGCCCAGTACTCTCCAATGACAATACCGATGCCCCACGATGTCGACGTGTCAACGTAAAGACCAAGGTCCTGCAGAGGACCACGAGGACGCAATGCCACGTGATACTAGCCATGTTGAGCTTGTCGAGCCACCAGCGGAGATCCGTGATCATAGAGTGGGGCGGGCGCTTCGTTAACATCTCGTTGTCGTGAAATGATGAGGCAAAGTTCGATAAGGAGGGAAGGCGAGAGCGGCCGTCTGTGTAGACAAAGGCGACGTGGCAGAGGGAGCCGTGAATTTTCTCGACATCGAGGAGGTGGCAAGGACGGTTCTCGAAGTTGTTGATGAAACGCCGTACACGCTCGTGAAACTTTAAGCGCTTCTCCTCGGGAGGCTAACAAGTTTCCCAGGTATGTCCCAACGGAATCCGATAAAGGTTGTGACGAACATGAACTGGTCGTCGCCTTTCTCTTCATGCCATGGTACGCCCAGAGGAGCGATGCGGCGTAGCATTTCTGCGCGGTCGTAGTCATAGCGGAAGTCGCCATCTATGAACGGACCCGTTGTCGAAGGGGTACGGAAGACCTTGAGGTCGTCCTCGTACTTGGGAACTGGGAGGACCTCTTCCGCCTCCCAGATATCAACGACAGCATTCGCGATCATCCCGGCATTGCTGCTGGCAGACGCTGCGCCGAAAGGGAAGTTATGCTCGATAAAGAATCGGCCCGGGTGGTACCCTGGACCACGAGCCAAGGTTTGTGCGCAGGAAGGACAGGGCAGGTGCGGTGGAACTTCTCGATGTCCAGTGTGCAAGCCTGAGTGCCCGGAGGTGCGAGAGCGATCTGCAAGGAGGTAGAAATGAGCATCATTCATGTAGTATGCAGTGTGCATGAGATAATGAAGGAGAATGAGAGAGAGAGCACCAGCATCAGGAAAAACACTTTTGCCCCAGGTCATCCTAGGAAAATTTGGCTGGAAGACATACTACCAGGGCATCCCAGGGCATTATATGTGCCCTGGGACACTCCTGTGACGCCAGGAGACTTCCCAGAAGGTTCCATCAATTTTAATATATCCTATGACACTCCTGTGATGCCAGGAGACTTCCCAGGAACTTGTATCAATTTTAATATATCCTATGACACTTTCAGAGCAGTCTAAGAATCTAGGTGGCCGTTTTCCAAATATAATTCATTTTATAGCTACATAATGTAAAATTATATTACCAAAGTATCTAAAACATTAGTCATCGTTGCTGGATCATCATCAATGCACCCGCTGTTGCAGCATCGCCATCATCGTTGAGCCCGTGGCGTCGTGGCGTTGTCGTGGATGCACCTGCGATGTCGGTGTCGTGCGGTCATCATCGATGCACCCGCAGCTGTGCCATCGTCGTCGAAGTACCAGTGGCATCGTGGGGTCATCGCAATGCACCCGCTGTTGCGGTGTCGTCGTCATTGTACCCACAGCGTCGATGCGGCCGCAACGTTGTGGGGCTCATCGTCAATGCACCCGCGGCGTCGATGAGCCCCATGACATCGCAGGCTCTTCGTGGATGCACCCGTGGCGTCGATGTACCCATGGCGTCGATGCGCCCGCAACGTCGCGGGCTCGTCATCGATGCATCCCTGGTGTCGATGCACCCGCGACGTCGATGGGCTCCGCCTACTGGAACTTATCAGTAAGTATCGCACGAACCTTGTTAGATATGGACTTACCTGCCAGCTCGCTCGACAACGCCCCATCTAGATCCGCTTTCCCCCCCTACCCGCAAATCCTCCACCCACGAGCAACCTGCTGATGACCACGAGCCCGCAGACACGTTCCACGCCGAGGAAGGTGAATGGCGTCGGCGTCGGCACCATTTCCAGTCTGCAGGTAACTCTGGCCTCTTCTTGCACTGTCCGCCATCGTTCTGACCAAGTTGCTTCGTATCTAGAGATTCGGTGCTGTAGAGACGTGAATGTAAGTCAGGATCTCGTTTGTAGCTATAGGATTGAACTAACCTTGGCCATTGATCCTGCCCCGCAACCTCCAGCGCTGAAACCCATCATTGTATTGCTGCAAGTCGAACATATACGGCCCTTCAAACAATGAGTGAAAGGGGGTGGGATCTCGAAGGTAGCGATATCGCCTTTTGCTCGCAACCCCTTGACCCAAGGCCGAAGCCCTCGATCACGGCCCACGGACATGCTGTACGACGTGGAGGGTAAATGGCGGAGGCGGCAGTGTTGTTTCTAGTGTGTAGGCATCTCTAACCTCTTCTCGCACTGCTGGCATTGTTCTGATGGTGTTTCTCTGTGTCCAGAGGCTTGCTGCACTGTAGACGCGTAAACATAAGTTATAACTTCATTAATAGGCGTTGCATTGAACTAACCTTGACCTAGACCCCGCCCGATCCCTTCCAGCATCGAAATCGACGCCCACCGCACACCGCTGTTCGAACGCGTACGACCCACCGATCGCCGATTGATAAGGTGTGCAGGATGTCGAGAATGGAGGCGGAGAGGCCGACGGTGCTTGTAGGCAGTGTTTGCATGACCGCAGGTCCGTCTCTCGCGTATCGCCTTCTAGCTGCTTTGTGGTGGCCGTTCTGGGTGTGTAGGCAATGCCGCAGTAGACAGAGCACTGGCTAACTCTCGCAGCCTTCGAGCACTCTGTGCGCTGTATAACCGGAAAGGTGAGTGGGCGTTTGAGATGGTGTAGCAGGTAGAGGGGCTTCGTAATACGTCCTGGACGGCAGCGGGTGGAGGTCTGTCGTACCCGCGGCATCCTGGGGTGGTCGTCGATGCACGCGCAGCTGCGACGTTGTCGTCGATGCACGCGCAGCTGCGACGTTGTCGTCGATGCACCCGCCGTCGCGGCTTCGTCATTGCAGCGGCAGTGTCCTGCTGTCGCCTCGCCGTCACCATGCCCGCCCGCCCCTTTGCTGTCACCTCACCTCGCTGCGCCCACCTCACGTTGCTGCGCCCACCTCGCGTTGCTGCGCCTGCCTGCCTCGGCGGCGTTGTCGTCGTGCTTGCACCTGCACCGCCGGCGTTGTGCTGCGGCGGCGTGGTTGTGGCTGCACCGGTCTTGGGTGCTACATCCGTGGTGCTGCTGCTGCGGCTGGCAGAGGTTGGGACGAGGGATGAGGGCTTTGCGATGAGTGAAGGAGCGGGACGGGTCGGTGTTGCGGTGTTTTGGGATACCATATGCACCGACGTCGAGCTGGTACCGGAGGTGCTGTCGTTTATGTGCGCGTGGGGTGTCCGGGTTGGTGTGGGCGAGTGTGGGTGAGCGAATAGCTCGTTGACGTCGAAAACGGCGACGAGGGGGGTCTTGGCTGAAAGGCGGTTGTGATGGTGAGTCGTTGTCGATGCACTTGCGGTGTCGTGGGTCGTCCTCATTGGACCCGCGGCGTCGTGGGGTTGTCTTCGATGCACCCGCAGTGTCGTCGGGTAGTCATCGATGCACCTGCGGCATCATAGGTCGTCGTCGTTGGACCCGCGGCCTCATGGGGTCGTCTTCGATAGCCCCCGCTGCTGCGGCATCGATGCACCTGCAGCTGCGCTGTTGCGGCGTCGATGCACCTGCCGGTGCGGCGTCGTCGATGAACCCGCTACCGCGGCAGCGTAGTTGCAGCGGCGGCGGCATCATCCCGCTGTCGCCTCATCGTCACCGCGTCCGCCCGCCCCTTTGCCGTCACCTCGCCTCGCTGCGCCCACCTCGAGCCATGCACCCTGTCCGTCGGTTGTGTTCGCAGTCTGTCAGTTGCCGTCCTCGCTGTCTGTCGGCCATCCTCGCCAGCTGTCGTCCTTGTAACGGGGGCGGCGGTCGTGGTGGTGTTGTTGCTGGAACAGCGTAGCTGGTGGACGGCACTTGGTGACTAGATGGCGCAGCGGATGGGCTTGCCGGTGGTGTAAGGCCGTGGTGGTGTTAACCTGAGGCTTCAAGCACAGATTCGAACGTCGTCTGCATCAGACGACGTTCGAATCTAAGGAGACGACGAACGGCCGTTCGTCGTCTCCTGGTATAAGCTGTGGGGAGATGTGAGCGTCCCTGTGTGTGGATTGAAGTAGAAGAGCGGAACGAGTCGGCAGTACCGACTCGTTCCGCTCACGTACCTTGCGGATCCCCCTCTACCAGGGCCTGCCCTTGGTCTCAGTCCCCTCGCTGCCCACCTGAACCCTACATCCTTCGAAGATCGGAGGAGCACGCGACGGCGTCAACTTGTTCGTTCGTGCGTCTTGAGGGGCACCGCGCACGGGGGAGAGGCAAGAGAGGGTTAGTGGTGGTGGTTAGAGATCAAGATCAACGACGTTCAACGACGTTGATCTTTATCCGGCAGTTTCCGAGCACGACTGGGAAACTGCGACCACCGACGAGCAGGCCGATCCAGCGAGGCGTTACGATTTCCAATCCAGCGAGGCGTTACGGATTTGCGACATGCATGTCGCAAATCTGTCACAGAGAATAAACGAAGGTTTGACTCACGTTGGACTGACAGTGAGACGCGACGCGTCTGGTCACATGACTGCACCGATCTTGAATCTCAAGTCTCAAAATCATGCCAAGTCATTTCAATCGGAGTTATAAATACATGGTCACATGCTGAAGTTCAACGTTCAACGTTAATGTTCGACTTCCTCCCCAATTGTTCATCCCAGCCACAGCCCGCACCGCCTACCTCGACCACCATGGTCCACGGCTCCACAGCAGTGAGGGCCTCCTGTATGACAAGCATGACCAATTGAAGAAGTGCGAGGAGGACCAGACAAGGTAGTGCATATCCCCAGGGCCACAAAGGCCACCAGGTACGTGGCAAACAATGCCACATGATGTCGCTAACCCCCCCCCCCCCTTTTGTGTTGCAGATGCCAGGCCTTGAGGCTGTTGTCTCGCCCCGTGGGTGCACAAATCCCCACAAAACCACCGCACGGCTGCGCAACTGCGCAACAACCCCCGAACGCCAGCAGCACGTCGCAGGAACAGCCACCTCACATGCCACCTTGCATGCCATGCCTCACTGCCGATCCAAAACATGACGCTGACACTGCGGAAGCTCGCGAAGACAAAGACAATGGCCAACAGGTACGGCGCAGACCACCCCTCCCCTGCCGTTAACCGCCACTAACCCGCCACACCCCACACCCCCTTTTCAAGCAGGTGACAACACTGCATGTACCAAAACCCACCACGACCTACAAACAGCCACAAAACACAATGCTGACAGCATGGCGGTGTGCGAGGAGGGGGCCACCCTAATGCCTGATGACATGGAGGAGGAAGGGCACGAGGAGGGTGATGGTGCCACCAGGTACATGGACAACCCTCCTTACACCACAGCTAAACCCCCTCCCCCCACCCCATTTTTCTGCAGATAACGAACCCACTGGTGCTGACACAACCCGACAGCACTGTGAACAGCCGCGAACCACATCGGAACAGGGTATGGGTCACCCACACCCATACGACAACACTGCAAACCCCAACGTACGACCCCAATGACTCCAAAATGGTGCGCCATGGGATCACCAGGCCGGTAAGCCACCCCTGCCTCCATCATTTCTGCCCCCTACACTGTAGCTAATCCACCACCCCCATTTCATGCAGATTATGATGTTGCAGGTACGGAACCACCCCGCAAACATGAACAGAGCTCACTGAGGCCCCAAATAGACCTGCTGCGGGAGCGCCCAACTGCTAAGCTACTCCATACCCATCTGTTTGCCCTCAGAACACCACTGACAACCCCCAACCCCTTTTTTGTACAGAACAGGCCTCAAGGCTGCTGCCTTGCCCTCTGTTTAACCCCAAACCACGTAACCCGCAATGCTATCATCTGTATTGCCCTTCTAAGTACTAGTACAAGTGGTGACCTCATTAGATTTTACTATTTAGCACACCTTTCTATGTTATTCAGTGGTATATAGTTACTGAATCATATGATATTTTGCGCTATTCCAGAGACTCTGAGAGCTACAAAAGACTAAAGGGGCATGCACTGTACTGTACTAATAATATATATTGATTTAAAACTACTGGAAAAGTGTGCTTAGAGGCAGGGCAAGGGAACCACAGGGCAATAGAAATGTGAATTGACCCAATCCTAAGACCCATTATGTTATCCTAGGACACTCTGAGTAAATTTGACTGCAATCTAGGAAACCATTAGGTTGCCTCCAGTGCGTCCTAGGGTGTCCTAGGTTACCCTAAAGAAAAGTTATCTCCTAACTGACGCCCAAGAGCATATGAGCAACCTGGCTGACCTGGCACTCTTAGGCTGCCCTAGGAGTTCCTTGGGAAAACCTGGGGAAAAAGTGTTTTTCCTGATGAGGGCGCTCCAACAAGGATAAGATATCCCTGTTGAGGGCGAGCACAAGATGTACTCGCCTGTGGATACACAAGATGTGTAGCCACGCACAAGATGTGCAGGCAGAAGACATGCTGTGACAAGATGTCCGAGATAACGCATCCGCGATGCCAATATCCCAATCTGCCTCAGCAGCAAAGAAGAAAACAGCCCCACGCACGAAACGCAAAGGGGTGTGTAATAAGGTATGGAGAAAATGGGGGGAAAAAGAAGAAAGAAATTGCTAACTCACCATGTCTGCGATTTTCGACGCCATATCGAATCGTGTTGGAAAATCTTCTTTCCGTATGTGCGAATTCACCGACGGGTGGGATTTGGATGCTTTCGAGAGATGCCGACAAATCCTGATCTTGTCGGGTGCGCCGCGTTGCTGGGGTTGGGCTGAGACTATGAGCGGCGAGGACTGGAAGGGGCCGCGCAGGATGAACTCCGTCTCTTCGCGAGAAAACGGACCCGACATCCTACCGGATGTGACTTCCTTCTGCAGATACTCCTCGATCTCGTCTCTGTAGAGCAAGGTAGATGAGTTATTAGGGAGGATAACCGTCTGCTTCAGAGCGGGCATATTCCCAAGAGGGAAACCAAATCTAAGGTTTCTGACAAGAAGAGGATAGGCCTCAGAGAGGCCATGCTTGAGAAGTAGGGATTCAAATGAGTCAGGATTATAAGGATGGATAATGCGTTCGAAAATGGAAGAGCCGGCAGACGAGGAAGTGAGAGGTAATCGAGGAATGATGGACGAAGAAAAATCTGTATAAGAAAGACGAGGGGGACGTGCCACAGAGATAAAGTCTTCAGGCAGAGCCGCTGCTGCGGCAGGTCCAGGAGAGTGCGTGGTGACTCTTGCTGCCACAGAAGGAGCACAAATGGGCGCGGTCGTTGCCGTGGCTTGCGCAAAAGCTGACTCTGGCGCCCCGAACGTTCCAATTGATGCAGATTTGATGGTTGTCGGGGGCGATGAGGCCGCGGCCAGCAAAGCACTTGGCCCATGCTGGTTTTCCATCGAGGAACATGACTGGGGTGGGAGAGTCGACGTGGAGGAAAATATTGTGGCCCTTCTCAGCGCAGATAAGGCAGCGGGTGTTGGGGGTCGTTGACTTGCCGCTGCCTGAAGGAAAGGACTTCGGGTTGGGTTGGGCGTTGAAAGGAGTTTTCGGGTAAACTTTGGTGCCACCGTTGCCACGGTTGCCTGCTGGGAACTTCTGTGCCGTACCCTGGGAAGTGACGAGTTCCTGGAATTCCTTCCGGAGATAGTAGCTCTCCTCTGCCAGGCTAAACGCCCTGTCATAGTCTGCAGCGTTAAACTTTAAGTGGCGGCTCCTGTGATCCCGACGGAATAACAGCTTCATGCCTTTCCACGCGTCGTACAGCTCGTCTCTCTGCGTCAAGGTGTTGAAAAAATTAAAATGTTTCTCAAACCAAAGCGCGTGCTCCCCATCACTCCTGGTGCTATCCCTAGCAATTTGGAAATTCCACATATTAATAGCCGCCTCAGACCACTGGCTGCAGGTGAGCGTGAGTTCCTGGCCGAAACGCGCAGAGAGTTTGTCAACATCGAGGACATAAATCCCCTTTGTCTCTCCGGGTAACGGATTGGACTTGATGGTAGGCAGGGTCGCTGCTTCGTCAATCAAAATTCGTAAGTTCCGAGTTAGGAAGAACGGAAGGGGAATTGCAACACAGCCCTCGGTGTCAAACAAGGTCTGGGCGAATTCAATAGGAACCGGTTGGCCGATGATTCTCTCGACATGGTTTGACCCATCCATGCAGCGTCTCTTGGAGATTCTGAGCTCATCGGCCGAAAGCTTGACGCTGTCATCTGCCTTTCTCTTTAGCTTTTCTTCCTTGTCCTTGAGTTCTTCATCCGCTAAGAACGTCGCCAGGCTGCTATAAATATAGTCACGGAAGGTGAGGACAAATGAAGGGACCCTTAATCGGACTAGATCGTCAGTGTCGATCGTGATCAACGAGGCCGTTTCGGATCCGGGGACAGGGTGAGCGACAGGATCCCTGGCGTTATCGAGAGTCTTGTTGCGTCTGGCATCATTGTCAGCCTCGATCTGTTTGTTCCTCTGCAGTATAGCAGTCAGTGAGAGTGATTTTAAGAGCATGACAATAGCGGGAGAGGAATGGGTGCGAGAAACGCGAGGAGCCGGAGGGGCCTGGTTTGCGGGAGGGCCCTGAGGCCCAGGAGGACCCTGAGTTACGGCATTGACGGTCTGGTCGGTCATCGTGTTGGTGAAAAAAAGGGAAAAAGGGGGAGAGTGAATATGAGTGTGGTGAAAGTGCTTTTCGGAGGTTTAGAGCTCGAAAAAACTTGACGACGACCGAGAAAAGACTTTTTTCGCGTCAGAACCAGATCCGATGCGATGGGGAGAGGCACTCCCCAGTGCATAGGCATATATTATTATTTGTACATATGATTTACAGATCAGTGATGGGAAAGGCCTCTGGTTCTGACGCTGGGTGTTATCATATCCTAAGATGAGCTTGCCCTCGTTCCTCGGGCTTGCTCATCACGGATTTAGTAGACACGAATACACACAACATACCTGAAGATAGACAGTGAACCAGTCGGACTCGGAAGAGAACTTGCGCCGGAGAAATGGCGAGTTGTTTGTGCATGTATGCCTACAGTGTCTGATTATGTAATGTGTGATAAAGTGTCCGACGATGTGCGGCCACTTCAATCTGAGTTTCTCTCACCCCCACCATGGCAGTTACCAGGCGCTGAGGTTACTTCACCCTTGACCACGTTCGACGGTGCATTACGGCCACGGCCAGTGGGTGTATTGTAATCTCATGTCATGCTGCCCCATACCTTTCGCCTGCATCCGGTAACCTCGTTGAGAAATATCTCGGAATCAAAACCTCGTGTGCGGAGGATTAACGGAGCGTACCGCCTCTGCCGAATGTCGCGCATTGGCAATCAATCCAGACTCATTATCGACATCCTGTCATACACCCA